>JANHZU010009259.1:12000-34575 GCA_032468055.1 Acrochordus granulatus | reverse complement strand
AACATGGACTCTTTTTGATATTCTTCCCTAAAGCTAAAATGTAAAGATTAATACACTTCCAAAATCCTTTACCAATGGGCCCAACAAGCAGAGCTGTTCCAGGGTAGATAAAAAGGAAGACCCCAACTTTACCAGCAGTAGGTCCCTTCACTCAGGCTGGAAAAGGTCTGCCAAAACTTATCAGTTTCACTTTTTTCAAACAAAATTAACACTAACAAGCCTACCCTTCTACTCTTTGGTCAGTAAACCCGTAGGGGAAAAAAGCCCACCGTTTTCTCTGCTTCTCGTCGTTTAACTAACTGACCGTAGGCAGCCTCCAGAATAAGACACCCCTCCTGCGACACTTTCTCCCCCCAAAACCGGGGGACTACAAAGAGACTCTTCTCACCTCCGCGGGGCGACAAGCGACCCCAAACACCCAGCGCAGTCAAAACCAGGAGAACAGCGCGGAGCGTAAAACGCTCCATCAGTAGGAAGAGAAGGGCAGCGAACCAGCCGCTGTCGGCGAGGTCAAACCAAGCGGGGGTGAAGTTAAAACCAATAAAGCAAAATCCACAAATGGCAACCGCGCAGCGCCGCTCTGGGGAGGCTTTTATCGGCCGCCAAGCCCATCGGGCTCAGCTGGGCGCCAATCAGAGCGCTGGGTCCGGCCTCGGCCAAGCTGCGGCTACCGGCGCGCCCAACGAAGGGCGACGCGCAGCTCGGAAATCGCCATCCTGAGCGCACTTAACGTGGGGAATAGCGGACGCCGGCGCTGCGTGATGCGACCTTTATCTTTACTTTTGAGTGGCACACCGGATCGCAGGGCGCGGAAGCCTTACCGGGAGGCCGACTGCACTGCTTGGTCACGTTAGGGCTTGCCGGATAACTCTGCAGTCTCACCTGGACGCCAGTATGCTTACTGGAGCGCCTACCTGTGTATAAGCGCGCAGACGTTTGCAGTTCAAGTCTTGCGGCAGCATCACACTAGCGTTTGCCATCTGTAATAATGGCTTCCTACTTTGCTTTCCGTTTGCATTGTATCTCTTTCCTTTAGTTAACAGAACAGACTTCCAATTGAATCAATGTTTGGATATAAGTGGTTGGGTTCATGAGAGGAGAAAATGTTATTTTTCCCCCCTCAGCCCCAGGAGGAAATTTAACAGATTGCATCTGCAAAGATACAGCTGTGGAACTCATTTTCTGGCGTGGGGTCACCGGAATGTGGAAATCCTTACCAAGAAGAATCCTGCCAACTGCAGTTGGTTTTAACCGTGTGAAATCTGTGCCAGAATACTGACGTTGTTAACCACAGTCCTAATAGGCAAAAAAATCTGAACTCTTTAACCATGCTTAACCATAGTTTGCTTGTTTATTAATTTCACAGAATTGGTATGCCATCCCAATTACAGACCACCCAGGTCTTGGTTCCCATAACACATTGATCTTCTGGACCACATACCCACAGCACATTAGGCTAAAACAGTTGGCTAGCTTGGGGTTTAGTGTTATGTGAAATTAGCCAAAAAGTGGTTCCCACACTCTGAGCTGCTTTACAGCCATGTTTCTCAACCTCAGCAAATTTAAGAGGTGTGGACTTCAACTCGCAACACTCTCTAGCCAGCCATGTTGACTGGGGAATTCTGAGAGTTAAAATCCATATCTCTTAAAATTGCTGAAATTGAAAAATACTGCTCTTTAGCCAAACTAGAAAGACACATTCAGCAGGTTTGAAAATAGCTATGCTTCCCTGTGTATGCTTTCTTTCTCTTTTCTTGTCTTGGTCAAGAAAATATTTAGATTTACATGGAAGAGAAATGTATACTACTTCAGCGAGATGTTAAAAAAATGGCACACAAATTGGTTTTATACATCACATTCTTAGAAAATAAGGAGTGTTTGTCAATGACTTCAAATGTTGGGTATTAATCCAGCTATTGTGGTTTGTGAATCATGATTCAAACTCTGGGGTTATTGTGAAGGCTACAGGTTGTGCTCTACCCAATAAATATGGTTATACAAAACATGACTTAGTGCAATGTGTGAGCCAAGCTACAATTGTTTTTTTAGGAAAATAAGACTCTTCCTGCTCTCAGGAAAGGAAGTTTGAATGTTGGTGCACATTTTATCCAAAATTTGTTCTGTGTGCTTAAGAAACACAGCAGCATGCACAAGTCAAGAAAAGCACAGCAAATCCAAAATTTTGGGGGTTTTTAAGTAAAAAAAGATCCTAACATTAGTAAGTCACATTATGTGAGATGGGCTGCTATATAAATCCAATCAATAAAATAATTTTCTAATAGACCAAGAAAATATTGAAGTCAATTCAATATGAATGACGTCTATTTTAAATATTATCAAACCTTATCACTGATCATTCAAAATAGGAACATGGAACACTGTATTTTATCTGTAATTAAAAGTAAAATACCTGAAAATAATTAATTATGGCACCATAATTATGAAAAATTACTGGGTTAAATGGTAAATGTACTGTATTTAATTTGATAATGGATAATAATGGATACAGCTGTTACCAAATTAATAAAGCAAATATGAAGTGATTAAAGAACTTCATAATATTGAATCCTGCGAATTAAGAACTTGACCTGGTTTTTCCCCTTCCACCTCACTTTGAAAAGTAATGAACATGACTTTGTGTCTGAAACAATGTTTATATCTACCTTAGGGTAAGGGCATCACAGAGTTTTATTTTCTTGTAGCATCATCTTTTTAAAAATGGATTGGGGAAGTTAAACTAATGTTTCAAGTTTTGAAATAGAAATTTATGTTTCAAAAAGTTTTTTTTCTCTCATACACATACACACAATTTTAATTGAATATGTTTAATAAATCACAATAGCATACAACTTCCCTATTGTAAAATAAAGATTGCCATAACAATCCTAATAATGAAATTGCCTTTTGTTCATATCATGGTTGCTTCTTGGTTACACTTATTATGTAAACTATTAGAAATTGCTAACCATTAGAAATTGGAATTTTAAAAACTGTTTAAGCTATTTAAAAGTGATGCTTTATCATAAAAATGTGCTTAAGGAACATAGCATTCCCTTGGTTTACCTAAATTAGTAAAATTGCATTAACAGTAAATCCTATTATTTTGAGGTGAATGAGTTTACCTTTGGAAACTGGGTACACAATTTGCTATTTATACTTGTAAGGAAAAGAAATTGCAAATCCCAAATTTTAGAGTATATTTCTTTATTAAAATTAATGATAAAGATTAAATAAACTGCATACCCACTACAAATATGTATAGTTAATAGAAACAAAATTGTTCAATGGACATATTTCTTGTCCCTCTGTCAAAAAAAAAATTTAGAGACTGACAATGAGCACAAGCTAAAATAAACTGTTGCAAGCTGGATGCAAATTTATCCTTTCAATGTTTTATATATATATATTTAGCTATTCTGTACACATCTGTGATCTTTGATTTCTTGGTAATGCCATCCTGTATTTCAAATGCAGGAAATATATTAAAAAACATCATGTGCACATTTGAAAAGCAGCAATCAATCTAAATTTATACTTAAAGCTACACAGAATGATGCATATGCATTAAAAATATGCATATTTTTTAAAATTATAATAATCGTATAAATTTCAGATGCAAATATAGAATGGCAATTAAGGACAAATAATAATTTTGAAATAATTGTTAAGAAGCCTGTGTATTTTAGTTCAAAATGTCCCAACCTATGTAACTTAGTGGTCTGAGCTTTTCCAGCAGTTATATCTGCAACAATTTAGCAATTGTATGTAAACTGCTGATAATCTTTCTGTAAAATGTTAAATAAATATAAAATGATTTTTTTATAAATCCAATGTTAAGACCAAAATAAAGTTTTAAAACAATCGGCCATTTGCAACAATAGGTCATTCTCCTTTGTTTTTCCAAAGTTCATGTAAATAATATTATTTTTATCCATTTTCAACTTCTGACAAGATAAATTACTGGTCTAAGAATAATGGATCTTCCAAAATGAAGGATTTCAATACAGAATTTCTGTAGTATCAACAATAAGCAAACCAAAGAGTCCAGATATCAAATATTTGAATCAAACAAACTACACTCTGAGGCCACCCTGCTGTTACTTTTATATTTTTAAAATTGCTTCAACAAAGTTTAATTGTTCCAAGGGGATAATAAGAATCCAGATTTGCATCTTTTGCTTCTCCAACAGGATTTATATTTTTTTCTTTAACTAGACTTTTCCTTATAAGCTTTTCATGGAATGAAACTCTGCCTTCAGTCCAATATTTTCTTGTAGACTCAAGGGTAGGGATTGAAGCTAATGCCTGAAACAATGCCAGCTAAATTAATGCTTTACACAATAGGAAAATAATACTATTTAGGGATATGGCTTAGCAGTGAACCAAGAAACTGTAATCCATCTGTGATCACAGCACCACCAATCCCTGATCCCTCCTCCTTCTGATATGTGTTTCAACATCTTTATATGTGTACAGCAAACAAGCTGGAACAGCAAGTATATTGAAAGATAAAAGGGCTGACCATTAATCAGACCTGTAAAACAATGGGAAATTAACAGAGAAAAGATTAGAATATGTTGGTTTGGCAGGAAAGTCATCTGGATGCTCTGTTGCTGAGTAAATGAAGCTAGGGAACAAAGTGTCTTTCAAACAATTATTAATCCTATCAGGTTTGGAATGCAAACTGTTCCATGTTTCTAGTCCTAGGTATCCTTGCAGTGAACAGCTCATTCCATGGCTAAGGAACGTGAATATCCAGTTCCAAAAATACAAATCCAATATATCCATACTGAACATTAGCTACATTTGTGGGTAAGGAATCTTCTTTTGATAAAACAAAGGTTACTCTCAAAGATAAGCACAGGTTGCTTTAAAAAATTAAAAGAAAGTGTCAGAAGCTGTAGAATTCAAATGGATCTCATTAGAAGCTGGGCAGGGTTTGCTAAATGTCTACTGAAATGTAGTTGAATTAAATGTCTACTTGAATGTAATTGAAAATGTACACTCCTGTACATGTAACAGAGTCATCATCAGGAAGATACATGATTGTGTAATATATTGTACATTCTCAAAGCATATTAACCTCTTCCTGTATGAAAGCTTCATACAGAATCAAGTAGCTGAGTAAGGTCACCTGGGATATCTACAGAGTAATCATGTACAGGTTTACTCAAATGTAAATTTGATTTTAAATGTAAATCTACCTTCAGAGGTAGGTAGAGAATTGGTTTTAGAACAACCATTGTTAGGAGCTGAAGATCTGCATACAAATTATATGTGTACTTTTTCAAATAGAATAATCTATGGAATTAGTACTATCAAATACAGACTTTTAATTTTTAAAACTGAACTCAATGGTTTTACATGTGCCTGTATCTAGATGTTAACAGCTTGGTTTCAGGCAATCAAGTAACTCAGCATCAATTTTGATTGCAAACACATGAATAGGTTTACCACATGTAAGAAATTAGTGAAAAACTGCATTTGCTGGCCCTGCTTGGTTGCCAAAATTTAAAGGATTTAAAATTTAAACAAAAATCAAGGATTTTTGTTTGCTTTTTTTTTCTAATAAAGCAAAAAGAATCTTTGAATATTGGATTGCTTTTAGGCCTAATATTTTTGAGTTGTCTGTGATGGAGTTGATACTGAGCCTATCAGAATGGTATTGGGAATTATTTTCTCCAAGAGAAATGCATTGGGAAATTGCCAGATTTCAGCAAAATTTAGAAGGAACCCTCAAACAGATTCTAATGTTGTAATTGTGGTATAAAAGATACACCATTGCTTTGCTAACAATTCTCTTTCATAAACATATCTCCACCTCCTCATAGCGCTGGGGCTTCTTCCTCTTAATTGTAGATTAGCATACTTGGATTTAATCCTATTGTGGACATAACTTGCCTTGTTTGATTTTCTATGCACTCTTGAATCCAACAGCAACCACATGCACACGTGTATGCAGTTAACCCCAAGGCGATCTTTGCACTCCAGGGCGCTCCAGATAAATCACCTTTCAAGCCAGCCCCAGCATGCACTACCAATGATGAAAAATTATGCAGCCCAAATGAACAAGAAGAACACAGAGGAGGAAGTGCCATGTGGAGAGACTTCTGACTGCAATTAGAGATAACAGTTCAGAGATACTGACTGGAGTATCAACATTCTTGAGCTTCAGTGGGATAAATATGGACCTAAGGAATTTTTCTGATCCAGGACCTTAGGTATTGTTTATAGAGTATGCTGGGTCAGTAGGTGGGAAGAGATCCATCAGATGAGCAGCTCAGCCCAGCAGGGAGCACTGTTTGTTTATGTATTAGATTTTTTTAATCCCACCTTTTTATTTTTTATAGATAACCCAAGGAGATGAACATACCTAATAGTCCTTCTTCCTCCTATTTTCCCCACAACAACAATCCTGTGAGGTGAGTTGGGCTGAGAGAGAATGACTGGCCCAAGGTCACCCAGTGGCTTTCATGGCTAAAGTGGATCTAGAACTCAGTATCCTCGTTTCTAGCCTGGTTCCTTAATCCCTAGACGAAGATGGGTCTCTTTTTGCTGATGAAGGGTGTGTGTGTTCATATGTCCTTTCCTTAGCATCTTCTGCTGTTAAATTTGTATTACACAACTGTACATGAGCTTGTGGCTCAAAAATAATAAGATTGGTTTCATAAAATCTAAAACTGCAGTTCTTCTCATCATCATGGATATTCTAACAGTCTATCAGAATATCATCATGGATATTCTATCAGTCTAGAATTAATTAATTGCAGTTCTTCTACAACCATACCAATGTTCTATAAGTTTAGAATTAATTGTCCTAGTATACAGTATGCCATTCTAGTCAGTCTATCAATCAATCCTTGATTATGTCAATAACCAGAATTCCACTTAAAGAAAATAAAAAATTAGAAGTTACAAAATAAGACACAAATAAATAAACATAAATAATCAATATAAAAGTTTATAGTAGGTTTCATAGACAATAAAACAAAATTGGGCTGCAATAAAAAAACCAGAATCCAATTGGTCAGCTAACAGCTTTACCCAAAACAAATGTACAGCCTGAAGACAATGAGTTGTGGAGGGCAGAGGTGCAACATTTTGAGATTATGACAAATGAATTGGGATTAGGATAGGGTTACAATAATGGTACATGGGAAGGACTTTGAGAGACAGAAGCAACAAAGGAACAGTCAGATAAAAGGCAGTTCAGCCCATAGCAGGAATGTTGGGCAGGGCAAGAGGCTCAGAAAGGACCCTAGTTGTTTAGGATGTAAAAGATAGGGGGGAGATATACTTTCAGACTTGCAAGATTCTGTTAATATAGCTTCACGATACAGTAGAATTAGCTCATCTGGGCTTGTTTCCAGATGAAAAACATCTGGAAATGGTCTGCCTTGTAGGGCTGACAGGTTGCTAGATATCTGGAAAAAAAGGACATGTCCTCCTTTTTGTCTTCATGTCCTTCATCCAGCAGGCATAGCCTTAAAATTAAATATTGTCTGCCTTTTTAAGTGTCTTGTTTCTTTTTTAATTTTTTAAATTGTTTTCCCAACAGTAGCAATTGGAACTTTCATGTATCATGACCCTCTGAACTGTCTGCTTCTTTCTTTCTCTTATCTGTTCACAAACTCAACAACCTAAATTTACATTATTTAATTTATTTTCTGATTCCAGCAATCAATTTCTATCCTGCCCCTTCAGATCTATGATCCCTGGAGTCTGTGCATCACATAACTCATCATACATTTCTATGATGAAATTTGGAAGACACATCATCAATTCTATATTATCACTAGCATTATGTTCATTATTTATGAAAATAAAGATCTATTAGAAACATTATGATTGAAAAAGTATTTCTTGTGATGAAATTTCATATACATTTAGGGCTAAGTATATTTTTTCAGTTTTTCAGTGTAATTTTTGTTGCAGATACTAAAAAAGTTAAAGATTTAGTATGTCCTCCTTTCCCCTTTTTGTCCTTCTTTCCAATTGTCCATGTCCTCCTTTTCCTGTTCAAGTATCTGAGAAACTCAGACAGGCTTTTGCAGTTCATGCATCCTACCTAGACTTCCTGTTTTTTCAAAGCTTGTGTCCCACTAGATGGCATCTCTTATCAAAACAATCTCAGAACTGAAAATGCTTTAACCAGGATCCTCAGTTGAGGATAGGATCCTCAACTCTTACTTGCTTTCAAAAGAAACATGTTCTATTCCAGCTGATAAAACTTCAGTCCCTTCTTAGAAATATCAAGCAAGGTAATGTACAAAAACATAACCACAAATAGTCCTATAACTCTACTATATATTAATTTCATTATTATATATACATCAACATGAAGTCATAGTTGCCAGTTCTTTAACTGTGTTGGCCTTCAGTTGCCTCAAGTTCTTCCCAAGAACCTAGGGTGTCATAATATAACAGCATAGTATACACTATATGCAAATCGAAGCAGTGTGGTTTTTTGTAACTGACAGATGGAAAAAATTTTCAATGTGCATATTTTCTAACTACTGTTCAAGATTTTTGGGTAGGGCACCCAGTGTTCTGATAACCACTGGGATACCCACTGCCAGTTTATGCCATAATTTCCATTTTCAGTTTTCAGACCTTGATGCTTTGTGATCTTCTCCAATTTTCTTCAATAGTTTGTTTAACCTGAAATAAGTTTCTGCCTCCATTTCTGTGGAGCAGATATAATCTATCATTATCAATATGGGGATGTAATGCATAGAGAACTTTTATGAGTTTTCTTGTTCTTTGGTCCAAACTGTCCAGTTCATCTTATATCCAGTTAATAATTCTGTTATATAATATCATATAACAGATATGACCCATGTATTGATGGCTTTGATAGTGTTTCCATAGTTCTATTTTGTCTTTAGCAATGTTTTCACTTTTGGAATGTATTCTTTCCTAATCACATTTTTAATCATGTTTGTCCATGCTTTATGTTATCCAATTGCCCAGATAGGCTACATACTGATGGTTCCTGACAGCTCTTGATGGTTTAGCCATTCGGCATTTCAATTTCATTACTGTTCATGTTTTTACCCTGATTTATGTCTACCATAGCACATTTTTCTAGGCCAAATTCTATTGCTATATCTATGCTAAAAATTCTTAAACTGTTTGTCAGTGACTGGATTTTGATTTCTGGTTTACCATAAAGCGTCAAATTATCCACATAAAGCAAATGTGAGACTTTATTAGCATTTTTTTTGCTGTTTGATAGCCAAGATTTATTTTCTTCAAAATCACTGAAAGTGGGATCATAGAAATGATAAATAATAAGGGTATTAATGAGTCACCCTGAAAAATGCTGCTCCTAAAGCTGACAAGCTAATTTTTCATTTCCAACCACCAATTCTGAGAAGTAGCCAATGTTTAAATTATGTTAACAAAAAAGACTGTTTTGATCTGGAATCAAAAATAATATATTGTCATGGGGACATACAATTAAAAGGATCAGGGCACCACAGTGAGTAGGCCCTCTTGCCTATTTATCTTGAAATATTCTGAAGATACTGTACTTGGAAAAGGGGCATCCCCTGAAAATCACATGATTTGAGCAGGCTTGAAAAGGGACCAGTGTTCCTTGAGGTGTTGAAATCTTCAGTGATAAGAACCTTACCTAGCTTGTCAGTTTCTGAATAGGTTTAAAATGAAAATTAGCTAAGATTAAAGCAGCTCCCTGGTTCATTCTGCATTATCTCAAACTCCTGGGTTATGTGCAAGGCAGACACATAAGACTATTCAGTAATTCATGGAAAAGGAAAAGTTATTATGGATGGAAGTACTGAGACATTCATGTCAGATTTGACTAGGCATTGGGAAATCATGTTAGATTAGTTTGCACATACAATTCCCAAAAATAAATTCTATATAGTTACAGTGCTTCTGTATTGTTAGGATTTTATCTTTAATTAAAGGTTTTTACCCTAATCATAACTAAATCTAAATATTGGTTCAGCACTAAAGTGCCCTCATCTAACTCTGATATAATAAAATAATAAGGAACTAATAACAACTAATCAAGCTGACTGTTCTTTTGTACACTAATGATAGCATGATTTCTTTCTGAACATCCCAAAATAGAAAGTCAATTATAATTCAGTGTAACAAAAAAGCAATTATTGTATTGGATTGCACATACAAATTTTGATCTGGAACTACCCATTGTTGTTGTGTTTATATACTTTTCTTCCTTTCATAATTTTTTAAAGAAATACAGAATGTTGAGGAGTCTGTGCCAAAGCAAGCTGATGGGCTTGCCATATTGTTGGGACTGTCTCCTGCTTTGCATAGCTCAAGACAAAGCTGCAGATCAGTGTAAGAAAAGATTTGGTGAACATCCAAAAATCACCAATTAAATCTGAATGTGTGCCAGTCCCTAAGAAATGAATGCTAAAAGCAAGGCAAACAGTACAAATCCCAGCCCATATTAATGGGAGGAGTAGAGAGAGATGCCAGATGGCTTTAAAATGGGCAACAGAGAGCAGATGGGAAACTGAAGCACAAACATCTTTTACTGGAAAGTCCTAGATTTGAAAGAAACTTCTGACTTCTGTTTCCTACTTCCTGATCTGGTTTTATTCTACTGATGGAAAAACCCATTCTTATGGTTTACACTAGAATGATGCTGACAAAACTGAATCCCTGACTGAGTTCTGCAATGAAATTTCTGGAGCTGGCAAAGTATCTGAAATTATTGATGTGATACTATTCTAGAAGCTTCCCCAAAGCCATTGGCTAAATGAGGTTATGCAACAACAGCAACAGCCACATGACACAAGTGTTGAGGTGTTGTTTTAAGTTTAAGAGGGAGACAGCAAAGTGGGTTGAATTATATGTACTGGGAAAGGTTCAGAAGATTCCTTTTCAAATTACCAAACTTTGTAAAATTACTTTTATAAAAGTGACAAAGTCACGAATGTCCATTCAGCATGAACTCACATTGAATTCCTTTGGACTTAGACTCTGGTAAATATGTATAAGATTTTACCCATGCTTTCCAGTTGATGGGGTAGGAATGTAAAGGCAAATTGCTGCTGTCCACAGTTTTCCTTCTCTTTCCCGCTCTGGTATCATAATCACAAGTCAATATAAATCAGTTAGACTGAAAACAGGTCCTAGGGCTACTTTCCCCCTGTTTGCCATAGCCATTATAGGAGAAGGAATTATCTTTCTAAATATTAGCATTATTGTATATATCATTATGCCCCTAGGACTTATTCCTTCCAGCCCATTTCCCTGTTTAATTTCCTAGACTCAGAATGAAGAAACAACACCATAGTTCAGCTTTTGTTTTATGTGTGTCATCAAGTTGTCCTACATGTGATAGGCCAATGTGAAAATGTAACTGCCCCTTAAATTCAGTAACTGGTTGCATTATTCAACGACAAATTACGCAGTCAAACCCTTCCTGTAATTGGTGATCAGTCTCCCATCAGTGAGTAGGAAGGTTGACCTATTCCTCCATGCCAAACTGCTTCAAATTAGTGACATTTGTGGGTTATCTGGCATGAACTGCTTGTTTTCTGGTTCTGCCATAATAGGCAGTTTAGGTCTGGACTTTGATATGGCCATTCCAAAGTACTGTATTTGTTTTTCATCCATCTCTGTGTTTGGAATCACTGTCTTGCTTCATAGTGCTTGTGCTTCAGCTAACATACGGATGGCCTAACTGTCTTTTGTGGATTTTTCTTACACCAAGCAGAATTCATGGTTCCTTCAATGATAGCAAATTGTCCAGGTTCTCAGACACCAAAGAATCCCCAAACCATGATACTAGTGCTTCCATAACTGGCATGAGGTTCTTGAAATGAAATGTAATATTTAGTTTCTGCCAGATATATAGCCCCCAACATTCCTCCAAAATGTTTGGCAAAACTTGAAGCATACATCAACATTCTATTTAGTGAGCTACAGCTTCCATCCTACTACAGTACTCTTCTGTAAATATTGTTATTTGCCAGTGCTTTTGTAAATGGTAGAATTGTACATACTGATTTTAGCAAAGGTGAGAAAAGCCTGCAGATCCCTGAATGTAGTTCTGGGATATTTTGTTTTTTCTTGGCTAATTATATGTTGCACTTTCAGAGTGAATTTGACAAGGCAGACATTCCTGGAAAGGTTTATTATATTGTTTTCCCAAATCTTTTTTATTTCAAGACTGTGACATACTGTAGATTAACAGAGATCCAGAAATCTAGAAATGGGTTTGTAACCTTTTCTAAACTTAGGAGCATATATGACATTTTACAGAGGTCAGCAGAAATGTTGGGGACTTTACTGTAAAGAGGGAAGCCAGTTTGTGACCTGTACATTGGGCATGGCTGGCCTGACTCTAGCTATCCTTTTAATTTAATTGATTGGATTAGGAAGTTGATTAGATTGTCTCACACAATTGTTGCAATGACTCTTCTAATAAATAAAACAAACATGTTATTATTTGCTCATTCAGACTCTTCTTAAATACCAGGATAAATGAATATCTGGTAACATTAATTGCTGAAAATACACAAAAATTCCAAAAATCCAAAAAGAGGTTACTACTGTACATGTTCCTGTAAGTTTAGATAGCACTGATATTCAAGATTGGCTTTGGAAAATGTTTGCATTTGAGATACTATGGATGCTTACTGCAAGTAATTTCATTATCAGATAAGAAGAATGTAATTTAGCAATTGGATTCATGTTAGTTTCAATATAATTATTGATTAAAAACAGAAGTATTATCTCTAATGGTGGGATTCACACAATATCACGGTGTCTCCTAACATAAACATGAATGTTTTCTCTGTCATCACTAGCTTTTTTGCTTTCTTTAAAAAAAATGAAAGTGGAGTTTGACAAATTCTTTGTTTAAAGACACTTGTTTACATAAAGCTGCAACTCACAAAAATAATTAAATTATCTATGCCTGTATATGTATCACTACATTTTTCTGGATTTATTGTGCTGCTGAAAGAAAAACATAAATGCTTGCTTATGTTTATAGCACTTTACCCAAGTCTTCAGCAGAAGGGCATCTAGAGTGGCTTTTATCAATAGTATATTGTATAAGCCCTATGCTGATTTATAGTCTAAAAACACATGAGAAAAAATGGACAGGGATGGAGGAAGAAAACATTCCTAGCTTAAGATCTGGACTGAGAAGGAACAATTTAAATTTTCTAATGGAATGATCACCAACTAAGCAACAGTTAAATCTGAGGAATGGCTAAGGCAGCAGATCTCTAGTCTCAGCAGTGATGGAATAGCCCTGCTTCTTTTTCTCTTCCTGGCAATTCGAAGGAATTCAGACTGCACAGACATGGAAATTACACAATTTTAGATACTCCAGATTTTTCCAGGACATTCTATTTCAGCACTAGCTGGGAATTTTGCAGCTGTTGCTCCCAGCTGATCTGAAGGGGATCCAACTGGGAAAAGCTGTGCTGGTTTTTCAATAGATCTAAAGAGGATCTATTAGCCCAAACAACCATTTAACAACTTGATGTGAACTGTTAATCCAAAATATACAGAACTCTGAATCTCAACTTTGCAGACCCCGCTCCCCCAAGGAAATGTCTCATCTATCCATCTTTCCTGTCTCGATCATTAAGTTTCTCAGCTGAATAATATCTGTTGGCTGTAACTTGTTTCCTAATTTATCTTACAGCTATATTCCAACAATGAAAAATAATTGACTCTTAGACTGATTGCTGTGCCAATGACATTTTCCCCTGTACTGCTCTGTTTTAATTTCTTTTCCCAGTTGCAAACTATTCTCTCTCTCAACATGTCTATCCTTTGCTCAAGGCTAATAATGGCTAATCCTACTTCAATTCTTTAATTGCCCTGTCTTCTAGATTTTTTACTGTCCGTGTAATTCCCTCAAAATTCTTTCCAATTTGTTAATATCCTTTTTGAATTGAAGCATGGGGCTGGGATTATGTTCAGCTGGAGAATGAATCATTTATTATCCATATTGTTGTGAATTTGGCTGCTGTAAGAGAGGATATGCAGGAGGTCAGTGTGACTGAGGAATATGCTGAAGACTGAGGAAGATGGAAACAGAAGATTCACTGTGGCAGCCCTTGATGGGAGTAGCTGAAACAACAAGAAGAAGACTATTGTAAATTTGGCTGGCTTGATCATTGTGAATGGATGCTCAGGATCCTTAACAAAAGAATTTTAATGTTTCTTTAACAGCACTTTAATTTTCTTTCTTTAACTGGATTGTCTCCTGATGGACAGTTCACCTGTTGGGTAGAATCACAGATATGTGCTATGTACCTATGTGAGAAACAGCAGTGTGGAAGCTGTAAAAAAACAGAGGTGGAGAAGAAAGTGAGTTGTAGAAAAAAGAGGGTAAAAGAGAAAGTATTTCCAGTTGGACTGAAATGAAATGGCCAGTGTGATAATGTTGCTGTTGGAATTTTGTACCAGGAGAGAGAAGGAATGTGTTACAGTGTTATACACTTTGCCACAGTAACTGAGTTTTCATGTTATGATAAGCCATAAAATGTCTTAGTTTGTTTTTTTAAAAAAGGTAAAGGTTTCCTCTTCCAGGTGGGTCCTTTCTAGGGGGCGGTACTCATCTCCATTTCATAGTCGAAGATCCAGCATTGTCCAAAGACACTTCTGCAGCCCTGTGGCCAGCATGAACATATGCTGAGGCACATGGAACACTGTTACCTTCCCGCTGAGGCGGTACCTATTTATCTACCTGCATTTTTACATGCTTTCAAACTGCTAGGTTGGCAGGAGCTGGGGCAAGTAACAGGAATTCACCCTGTTATGTGGTGGCACTTGGGTCTCAAACTCAGGCTGCTGGCCTTTTGGCTGACAAGCCCAGTGTCTTAACCGCTTGGCCACTGCGCCCCCTTAGTTTGTTTTAGGCTTAATGAATTCTGTGCACCAACCCCTATAGTTCTTATATAATTTGTGCAGTGATGCTCAAACCATAATTTCTTGACTTAGAGTTGTGTGTGAATACAGCAACGATCTTCCATGGAACAAAATTGCTTGTTTTAATTTAGAAACTTTCAAAATGGACAAAGGGGGAAAGGATGAAACAGAGTACAGGAAATCATGTCTCTGTCCTCTCTAGATAGTAGCTGGACAAAAGTCTCTCCATTATCCCAGTTCCCCAGTCAGCTTTCCAAAGAATTAAGAAGCTTTATCATTATAAAAAAACTCTTTCTAATGTGTAGAATCCTCTAGTTCATGCTATGAACATATGACTTATGGGTGAGCTAGCCATTATAAAATCTTTTACTGTAGATACATTTTAAAAATAGTAGGATGTAAAAGCCATCCAGCAATGGTTACCCACTGTGTTGTTTTGTTTCAATCTGATATTTTGATGTAATTATTTAATGCAGTTTTTACTGCAGAGGATCAAAGAAGTCTAAAATTGGTTTTACTTGGGGTATCTGTAATTTCAGTAACTGCAGAATACTCTACAAGTATTAACAGTCATGCAAAAGCTCTGGGCAAAGTGGAAAAGTCTGGGTAATTTCAATCATAAAAATTGTGCTGAAACTGAGACCATTAATCCCTGCTTAGTAAAGGGAGCAAATAAACTTCAGTTCCCTTGTCCAAAGGAAATCTTTATTCTGGAGACAGATTTCCTCCAGACCACAAGGTTGGCTCTCCTGCAATGGATTGGATACTGTAGCTATTGTTGGGAACTTTTCTTTTTTCATTATGGTTTCTATTGAAATGTTGCACTGCTTTTTGCTGTATGCCATTCAGAGCCTTGCTGGTTTAGTGGTATATAAACTGGAATAAGTGAGTAAATAAATACATCCAAACTTTATTGTAGGACAGCATCAGATAAAACAATCATTATATGCAATGACAGACATGGAGGTGATATTCCTCTAGTATTACAAATAGCACACAAAATTTTGTAACTTGATAGGTTCTGATTGTTAGAAGTTAATTTGTAAGAGCCAATCTGTTGTAGTGGTTAAGGCATCGGGCTAGAAATAAGAGACTATGAGATCTAATCCTGTCTTAGACACAAAGCCAGCTGCTTGACCTTGGGCCACTCAGTCTCTCTCAGTCCTAGGAAGGATGCAATGGTAAACCACTCTCAAAAATCTTGCCAATAAAACTGCCAGGAGTCAACACTGAGTCAAAGGTACAGAAAAATGTAGTTCATTTACATAAAATCCATCTTAATACCCAGAAAAAAAAGTTGCCAATAATGAGGGATTGACATTTCTTCCATGGGATGAAGGGAAAAAGGGGTATTATCTTTTGAATGGACAATTTATTGACAGAGGACAGGACTTGCATCTCTAATTCAAATGAATCTGCATGGATCATCTGATGGGATTTTTCCTTCCCTGATGGATTCCAAAATGTTTAAATAATATTTAGTAACTTAACTTGCTCAACAGTTCCAGGGGCTGACATAATCTACCTTTCCATCCATCCCATTAGTTGGACAGCATCAAATAACTGGTTCAACAAAACAAATTTTGGCACAATGGCAGGTATCATGCCAATATCACTTTTAGTTAATAGATCTCTTCTGCTTCATTGACTATATATGCAAAATTATGCCGGTAAATACGAAGCACAACTAAATCCTTTAATAATAAATTGGAATCAATATCACCCTGGCATTATTGTAGTCAATGCAGACACTGATATCAAACAGAGTGGTGAAGAAAGTGGATGAGAGTTATCCCAAAAAGGATAGATACTTGTTGCCCTTTATCTTCATTTCAGATATGTCTATTTTAGTTTACATATTACTTTTGGAGCTGAGACAGATATACAAAAGTTAGGTGAAAGGTAAAGGAGACCCTGCCAGTCATGACTGACTCTAGGGTGCGGTGCTCATCCCTGTTTCTAAGCTAAAGAGCCAGTGTTCATCCTGGGACGGCTCCGTGATCATGTGTCCAGCATGACTAGACGCCTTAAGGCGCATGGACACTGTTACCTTCCCGCCAGAAGGAGTGGTACCTATCCATCTGCTCACACTTGCACACTTTCGAACCACTAACAAAAGTTGCTAAAGCCTATTTAATCCAGTAATATATACTGTATAGTAAATGGGCTTAATATAGTCACTTCTTATCTTTTTTTTACTATACCTTCAAAGTCAAATGTTCTATTTTTTGTTATTTTGTTATATATTTAATATTTGTTTTTATTGTGGCTTTTGATATTTTGAAAGGTTTTCCTAGATAATGATCAAGTATCTTAAAGCTATTAATTTAGCAACATGCTACATTATATCATAAATACATCCATACATACATCAAATATAGTAGGCTTTTTTATAAATATGGTTTATAAGAAAATGCTAAGACAAATTTTAAATCCTAATTCCTGGAGGGTTTTTTTCTCCCCACTTAATCCTTTAAAATATATTATTTGTTAATATAATATTTTCCTGCTATTATATATTTGATAGCACTGCTCATTAACTTCTATTTTTGCATAATGGATTAGTTTACAGTATAAATCCAAAAACACTACAGAATTCCTGGAAACTTGGCATTCTGACAAGTCAGCTATCAATAGACACACAGAGATAAGCCACATTTACACACCATTCAAAAGAAACAATAAAATAGCTAAGAAGGAAACAAAAACACCCGGAACTCTTCCATCTCAGCAGCTTACATCCAAAGAAGCAGGGATTAACACTAGTCAGATATCAAGAAGAAAACAATATCCGAATCATGGAACAACCAACAATAAACCCCACCTCTCACCAATATTGACAGGGCAACCTACTAAATATAAAAGAGGGAGAAAGCCCCACATTAACTACCACTGATGAAATGTCTGCAAACAAGCAGCCAAGCTCAGAGAGCATCCAGACTCCATAGCTTACAGTATTCCTTATACTTATGATATGAAACCTTGACAATGATCTCTAGTATGATCTCTTATCCATACTGTTTTCTTTCAAGACTTGGCCAGGATCTATATGGTTAGAATATCTATAAGGATTACTAGGCTAGAACGAATGTATCTATCAATACACAAAGGTATCTCAGAAACTCAAGGCTACCAAAAGAACAACTAAGCATCTATTAACATGAAAAAGCATGGAAAGACAGAAATAAATGTTTATTTTAAATGTTGGAGCATAAATATATAAGGTTCTAACTGTTTTGCACTGCTGTAGCATCAGCTGTAATGCTAACACTTTTTGTTTCTTGTTGTTTTGCAAAACAGATTCTATTCTAGTTGAGTGTCATCTGCCAAATCCAAATGAGAATCAGTTACAGAATAAGTGTATAGATATTTATGATTTATTGCCTACTTGGGTGTAAAGCTTGACGTACATGTGCTTTTCACATGTTGTTGGCAGTATAAATTATCCAAGTCACGTAACCAAATGTGGGTTTAATTCTGAGAATTTTCTATTCAAAACATGAGATCTCATCAAAGACCACTTGCTGAATTTCTCCAGATCATGAAATTTAGTTGATCTCTTGCATGCAGCATTAGCAAACCATGATGTTGCATTTTTTAGTTATTTATATGTTCTGTTTTGTTTCATAATACATTTCAGTATTTTATTAAATCATTAAAGTGTTTTTGATACAATGCCAAATCCATTCTTGCAGCAACTTCATCAATAGTGTATTGAGCTAAGAACAAAGTTTCTGAATATGCCAACAAACATGTTTGCGTTGGAACAATTCTGAACAGATCCAGCAGAGAACAATGATTAAAAGTGAAACTTGCCACACAGAGAAATCTTGTGAAATTGACCCTCAGTTGCTTTAATGTAATTCCTACTCACAGAAAGATGATAAAAACAGAGTGGGAGGATTTAATGGAGATGCCCTGATTCAGTGTGTTGGCTTTCAGATGGGAACAACACTTTAAAAAACTGTAATCCCATAATATGTGAGGGCATCATATCAGGGATTGGCTGGGGTGTCATGGGAAACAAATGCATTTAAGTCCTATTTACTTTACATGTATTTTCTTTACAGAACGATTTTAGAACACTGCAGATATATCTCTTTTCTGAAGCAACCTGTAGTAGTGGTACAGTTAAGAAAAAAAGCCCTGAATAAATATTGCAGAAATTTTCCATTTTGAAAAAAGTAATCTTGAGACACAAGCATTCAATACTTGTTTAAATGACACTAACTTCATTCATTTATTTCTAAGCCTGATTTTGGCAACATCAGTTGGGAGGAAACAAAAATATTTTATTGACTTACACAATTCCACCTACTCAGTGACTGGTTTATTATTAAAAGGTTTAGAATGACAAGAGTTCTTATTTGATCTTTGGGATAAGGCTATGCAGTGACTGAATGAAATAACTGGGAAGGTGCATATATTTGATGTTCCCAAGTGGAACAAATATATTTTTTGTTCCCAAGTGGACTTTGAAAAAAACAGCACTGTAAAATTTGCCACATGGATCAATTTGAACAGTTGTAATCCAACACATCTAGAAGGTAGCAGATTGGGGAAAACTTAGTTTGTGGGTCCTACATAATCATTTCAAGACCCTTTCTTTAGCAAGTAATTGGTAGTCTGGCAGAGGAACTCTGTTTCAAAAAATGAACCATTTAGAAAAATTGGCTTTTCCTCCCTCTCCCTCTCTACTTGGTCATCCCGGAGCAAAGGCAATGTCAATACTAGGAATAAAAGCAGAAACAGTGAATATCTGGAATAAATCCCTTCGCTAATAGTTTACAGGCCTGTTTTAGTATCTCAGTACCATATTTAACTGTTGATGCATTAAACTATAATTGTTTGCAGGCCTATTGAGCAAATAGGTAGGCTTGCAAGTCTTAGAGCATAAGGGATATTTCGGCCTCTGGCTGCTTGGCTGGAAGTGGCAGGTTTGAAAAAAGAAGATTCTTCAGCTGTACCTGCTACCTGCCAGACCCTGTGCATTGGCTCTCTGGTAAGCTTTGAGAAGATGGCACATTTTGAAAGAACTCGGCTCTCCCCTTTTACTTGATATCATTAATGGCTTGGGGAAGTACCAGGTTTCAGTCTATGATCTGATCTGTGCAGGATTGTGCAGTGTTTCAAAACTGAAACTGCAGAAGCCCCTCAATCAGCAAGTTTGTATCGGTGATGAATTCAGAAAGATGGATGGTTTCTTGCTACTTGGTGATGTTCAGAAAGAGGCTTTAAGAAATAGTTTTGTTTAACATGCCTGCATATATGAACTCATCCAATGGGATACTATAAGAGAAGCTAGCTAGGAATTGGCAGTAGGGACAGCAGATACAGATAAAGATACTTTATTGGCCAAGCATCGTTAGACATGCAAGGAATTTGATTCCAGTACAACAGCTCTTAGTATACTTGCAAGACAACAGCATAAAATAATAACATAACAAATAAATGAAGTTATTCAGCAGTAAGTGTGCAGCCAGTGGAAATAACATATTATAAGTGTATAATTAAATAGGTATGTATACACATTAGACAGAACTTCTAAATTTCTGTCTAGAAAAAAATTAAAATTCTTTGCACTTGGTTCTAACATGTAGCATGATCATATAACATGAGTCAAGCATTCATTTGGATGATGGCACAGGGAAAAAACTGTCCCTGTGTCTGATAGTTTTGGTATGCAAAAAATAGTGTCTACCAGAGGGAAGAGTTTCAAACAAGTTGTATCTAGGGTGTGAAGGGTCTCCACCCTTTTGTTAACCCTCTCAATTATAATTTTCTGCTACTTCAAGTGTAGACAGCACTTTGACTGAGTTTTGGATGCTCTGAATCTCTGAATTGCCTATTAATCTGTTTCTCATTCCCTTCCACGCACTAGATATTTGTAGGCTGAAAGGCAGAATTGCTTCTTTTGCTTCTGACATTGACAAAATTTCTTTCTCATCATCTTCTGAGTTCTAAAAACTAACCACAAAATCTGGCTTGAGTTCACTAAATAAAATAAATAGCATATTACAGAATAACAGACAATTGTTCATACAACATCCAAGAATGAGATTAAATGGAAGGAGTTGTTAAACATTAGTCATCAGTGACCTTATAAACAGCAGTGTGTCCAGAAATTGTGCCATAGGCCAGATATGTGCGGGAATAAAAACAATCCTTCAGTATTTTTCTATTGATCTCATCTGAACCTCCAACATGAAGAGTGATTCTAATATCCTAAAGCTCCAAAAAACAATAGTTTCAATATTTAAGTCAGTCCATCTTGGGGAACATTAGAAATGTAAGGATGAGGATAATTATAATGACCTATGCCTGTTTTTTGCATGATCTATAATGAATCTGTAATAGACCGGTGGGACTCACCAGTTTTGTGAGTTACTTTCATCAAATTTGGAGGTTTACCTGCAGCTGCATGTGGAATGTAACTTGAATCAGTTGCCATTTGGGTTTTGCAAGAACTGAAATCTGGAACTTATGTAGGGCTAGAGAGGATCAGTACTCTGTTGCAAGGACCTTCCCTAGCAGGTGATGGGATAGATGGGGGGGAAAAGGCTGTCTGCATGGTTGACTGGATTTGTGCAATATCCTAAATTATAAGAACATAGATCACTTAACTACTTGTAACAGTTTACAAACCTGATGGGGTCATATGATTCATATGAATCAAAACTGGCAAATCACATTTTGGATTAAATCATGGGAATCCAGTCATAAGAAAGTAGGAAATGGTAAGATGAATCAAGGAAATAAAGGATCAATGGGAAAAAATACTTTCAGCATGGGAAGAATAAATGGATGTTGCATTGCTACTCTCAGACAGCAAAGAATATTGATGATTTCCACAAATCTCTTCTATCCTTGCTGGTATACAACAGGAATATTTGTGGTAAGAAGTCTGAATGTTCCCTTCTTGGGGTGCTAAAGTGGCATAAATAATATATTTATTATACAGCCCTCTGTGTTCAACAGTTCTAGCAGAGGAGAGGGAGAGGAAATTTTTTTCTTGGGGAAATGGGATCAAACTTAGAAAAAGATGGAAATGCCCACTATAGTAAATATAGCAGTTTATAGTAGCACATGCACCATTTATTGCAACAACTTTTGGCTGCTTTTGCAAGCTCCAATAACACTGATAATTGTTTACTTTGGAGCAGCCACAAGCAGCTGTTTCCATGCCAACTTGCCAAATTCATCTTCACTCAAGAGTATGTGAGCTGCATTAATTGATAAATTGCTGCTGTTCACACTGATAAAAGTTGCTAGATTTCTTTATGTCCACTTCTACACATTTTAATATCTGCCTCAAAACAGCGAGCGCACCCCACCAAATGAGCATCTGTGTGTATGTGTGTTGTGTCTATGCATGTTCCCTTGCACATGTATGAGATGGAATGTCTATATGTCCATATGCACACATATTTTATCCAATTCATGCATCCCAATAACTTGGGCTCTGATTCACAAATGTTAATGCTAATTAGTCTTGAAGATATATGAAGGTACTGGAATATTTATCTAGTATTTACTGTCTGTGAAGACTCTCACTTGTCCAGGGTAATTGCATTGCAACAAAAGTTGGTACCAGCAATCTTACCAGTTCAATTTCAGAATTGAGAAAGCCTTTTGGATAAAAGGTGAAACGTCTTCTACTTGAAAAATCCAATC
>JANHZU010009258.1:24972-44659 GCA_032468055.1 Acrochordus granulatus | reverse complement strand
TCCTATGGGAAACCTCGTTCCGCTGGACGAGCATTTCGCGCTAAGAGCGTTCTTCCGGAACGGATTAATCTCGTCTTGTAAGGCACCACTGTATAGATTTCCCTGAAAGACTGTGATGTTGAGAAATATCAAAGGCAAAAGGAGGAGATGGCAGAGGATGGGATGGTTAGATAGCATCATTGGCATGGTGGATGTGAATTTGAGCAAACTCTGGCAGACAGTGGAGGACAGGGAGGACTGGCATGCGGCGGTCCATAGGGTCACAAAGAGTCAGATATGACTTAGTGACTGAACAACAACAAAGACCAACTTTTTCTTAGATTGATGAAGATGCTTGGATGAGCAGTGAAACATTTCTAAGACAACAAGAAAAGAAGTCCAGTTGTCATAACTTGACCTCCAGACAATTCTACCTGTATGTCTGAGAAATCTTCATCTGTATACTACATCACATTTTTCCTTGTGGAGGCAAAAATGGAAGTGGCTGTTTTTGGTGGGAGGTCAGCAGTGAGTAATTGTATGACAACAGTTCTACTATAGGCATAAGACATCCCTGCAATTCAAAAGTAATTTTACATTCTAAAAATGAGAAAAGGAAGCAATATGTTTTTGTATAGATTTAAACAAAGGCTTAAAGATTGAATTAACTTAATGATACTGTGGGAATGTTACAGTATATGGATCTTTTCTAATTAGGCCTTTTTTCTTTTCTTCTATTATGCTTATTTTAATTCTTTTCTTCTATTATGCTTATCTTGTAGAGCTTTTTTCTATCATATAAACACTCTTGCATTTTTGCTATAGTAGAAGAGGTATTTCACAATTCAAATAAAATAATAATAAAAACAATAATATCATTATACCCAAGAAATTATGTCCTGCCTTAGTATGGCTTGTCAGTGGCTTCTGGAAAGAATATTTAATTTTCACCAGAATGATCCCAATTGAATAAATTGTAAAGTCTGTGGGGAAAATGTTATATTGAATCCTGTCTGAAGAAATATGTCTTCCAAGATATATTGTTGGTGACACAGGAAAGACAGAAAAGCAGACAGAAGGCAGAAATGAGCCATGTTAAAGGCAAATTTATATTTGGATAGCAGACAATGAGGAGGGAGTTGTTTATTAGTCAGCATCTTATCACTAAGAGCTGTATTTGAAGTGGTGTGAAACTTGTTCTCAGTTGCCAAAATACTACAGTCTTTTTAATGGTGTCTTTCACTTGTCTCAACCAAGAGTGAATGGCAACATCTAAAACTTGCATTTAACCTTCATGCAAAATATATTGGTTTTGATATTGAATAAAATGGACTGGAAAGCAATTTTGAGGGACTCTCAAGTATGTTTGGGCTCATTTATGTATCTTCTTAAGTCACTGTTTTGGAATGGATATTAAAGTAGTACATTTACAGGGAAAAGAAGCCTTGAGATGCCCAGAAATAAAACTGATTCCAGTTCCATTGCAGACATTTTGCAACACACCTGGAGATCAAAGGTGAGGGTCCCTCAGACTTTCCCTGAATAGGTTTTTGTAATATGTTGGGTTCAGTAAACCTTTTTCCTTCACATAGGAGCTTCCTTAATCCCTCCTGCCTGAAATTATTCAACATTTGATAGTACATATGTTACAATTTGATCCGAGTTGTTACAGCCACAGTTGTATAAAGTAACATCTTCACAATCTTTCTAGACAATATTCAGAAATTCTCAGAAAGTTACTATCTCCTTCATTTAACTCCTCTAATGTTTTCATTGCATTCCAACATTTGTGATTAAGATGAGAATGACCCAAGGGTCTGTTCATCATCTAAACTAATTGCTGCAATGTGAATATAATCTCAGGAAGTCTTAGGTTTCTTATTGTTGAACTGATCCAGTCAAAATTTTTTAGTGGAGGAATGCGGTAAAAAATAAAATGTTAAAACAATAATGAGGTGAAAGTCAATATATGCAGGATGAGCTGTTTTAAAGCAATTGGAAATTGGATAGATTGGATTGACATATTATTGTTGACATATTATTAAGATGGCTGTTTGAATGACTGTAATTAAAAGGTATGGCGCTTCCTTGTCTTTAACTGAAACAATAGTATTTCCCACTCTCCTATACTCCCAAACAAGTAAAATCTGAGTTTGATTTTGAAGAACTGGTATTTGTCATTTGCTGGAAGCTACAAAAAACATTTCTGAAATATGCAGACGTGGTTTTCATATTTGTTTGTTTGCAGAAGCAAGCAAGGTCATTGCTTTCGTTCAGAGTATATCTCGAGATGATAAAGTGATTGATGCTTTGAGCATCATTATTAAGCTGCTATTTACAAACTCTGCAACCGTGTTAGGATCTGGGATAGAATTATTATGGACAAAAACCATGGTGAGAAATTATATCGTTAGTGAGCCTTTAGTGAAGAAATTGGTCCACACTAAGTTCATTTCACAGTATTTCATATCTTCCAAACTCAAATTGTGTAGCATGCAAAACAATTTATATTTTATCTGTACCATCTAATTAATTAAATGGCCCCAGAGTAGCAGACTCACAAATCTTGTTAATAGCTGAATACTGAAATAAAGGCTGCTCACCCTTACTAGAATAATATTTGCATATCCCCACCTGTGATGGGTAATAAGTACCTGCCACAAATCAGAATTATGAATTTTGTACGCCTAACAAAACCGCAGGGGAAATTATACCTCAGACATTCCATAATAATTGCAGTTAAGCTGTTTAGTGCCATCCACTTATTCTGCCTGAAGTATTTAAAACAGCAACAGTGGTAAATGAATTCAGGCGCATATCCAAGGAAGGTTGGTTGTTGTTGTTGTTGTTTTTAAAAAAAGTTCCCCCTTGTCTTGCCATACTCATTTATCCTTCTAAAATGGTTCACCTGCAGACCGTAACACCAACACTTAGACTCCTGATAATAAAATGGAAAGAAAGGAGGGTAGGAAACTAAAGAAACAGAATCTTTAGTTCTGTTTGAAAAGAAGAGAAAGCCAAAGAATGCTTCAAATTCTATTTGTTTAAATCAATCTCAAAGAGCTAATAGAAAATGGTATAAACAAACAGACTTAGTAACTTGAGTTAACAGGGATTTCTTTCCAAATCATCGAAATTCTGCAGGGGAAAATTAAGGGTAAAATATTGCACGCAGCCACAGTTACGTGTAGATTTCCTTCTTTCTCTTTTTTGAAATCAGCCAGGGAATTGTGGCTGGTAAGGGCAGATGCGCAAAAGTTGCCTCTGGTTTGTTTATTTACTTGTCAGGAGAAGAGACCATATCTTGGAAAGCAGCCAGGATGAAAAAGCTCCGCAATGCTTGCGGTTTGACTTCCTGACTCAAAGTACAAAGGCAGAAAAATTGTGTTTTTTTAAATATTCCAGACAGCAGACAGCATCCCAAGGATTCTAAAAGACCCAAATCTGCAAAGCTTATTATGGCAACCTTGTCTTAAATAGGTCCGTGTTTGGCAACATACGTTTGAAGAGTTAGATGGCAGAAAATAAGAGGCAGACCTCCAAATAAGTTTATTTCAAACAACCTAACACCAAGTAGCATAAAAATGAGGAAGGTCAGTACCTAGATCCACATGGTAACCAAAGAAGGATTTCTGAATACACTGACAATGCTAATAAAATACATTAATTTGTACATTAAGAAGACAACTTGGAAGAAGGAATCGGTCTGGTTGAGCCCTATCAGCTTTCTAGAAATAGGTTTGGAGCTATGAGGATGGTTTCCATAAAATTAAAAAAAATCTTCTCACACAACACTCAAGTTTCAGGTGGAAGAAAACAAAATTTAACAAAATTGTGCGGCAGGCACAAGGGATGTTTTTGAGACACAAGACAATTTCACAACATGATCTGTAATTCTCTTTCCATCTTCTGGCTGAGCAGGTAGCAGCATCTGGCCAGCCTTGATAGCTAAACAGGGTAAACCTGCTTAGTAGTTGCACAAGAGGCTTTTAGGAAATATGAGGATTGCAGGTAGACAAGCATCATGGAAACTGAAAAACATTTTGGAAGAAGGCAGTGCAAACTATTTCCATCCCAATGTCAAGAAAACTTCATGGGCATGTTCAGGAAGTCACTAGGAGTCAAGCTGGACTCTTAAATTTAACCTAAAATAGGCCAACTTTGCTTTCAAACATTAATATTCATATGTAATTCCTACTTACTGTAGTTCTTATGTGTTCATAAACCCTTCACATCCCATCGTTCGGGGGAGTAAGATCTTGAATATCCTAAAAGGACAACATTGTTACTTGCTTTGTAATTCTATTTTAACTGCTAGAGATGGGGAAATTGCTGCATTGGTTTCTATCTTGTGTAGCAAAATGACCTGCTTGGTTTGATTTAGGTTGGTGAAATCTTATGTTTACTGCTCTATCTCAGGAGAAAGTGTCTTGGTTCATTCCTGTTGCTTGTTTTCCTGGAAAAAAAACATGTGGTTGGACTAAGGGTCACATAATTGAGCACTCCATTCCTAGGATATGTGTGAAGCATTTCACAGGGGTACTCAGAAAGACAGAATTTTCCTGTTGTTGTTTTTTTTGATAAAATAGCACTCCAGGTTTTCCCATCTTCTCCTTCAGAATATTTATCCTAATGTATAAATGAATCACGATATATAATGCAGGTCCTTTTTTGAATAAATTATGACCAAAACTTCCACCTGAGGGAAAAAAAGAAAGGAAATAATCACTTTTCAGAGTTCCTATTTATAAACCATTCATTAAAAAAAGTTGCCTTTATAGCTTTGAGTCTTAAAAGTCTGAAATTTCAATAAAATGTGCTGGCGGATGGGGAAGAAAAGCTTTCACTCAATCCCAAGACAATAATGAAATTATAAATCATTGAATCAGGTGGTGCTTCTTGATCGCTGCTTTTTTTTTTGCACAGTTTGAACTGTCTGCAGAACAAACTGTTGTTTATAAAATATCAGAACAATATCTTAGGCCGAGAAAGCCCATCATTTCTCATCCTCCTTCTTTGGTCTGAGGAAGAGACATGAAATCTTCTTGACCGATTAACACAAATGCTTTTGTCCATCAAGATTGACCCCAAAGTTTTTGGCATTAAGGGTATATATATATGGGAACTGTTAAATCTGGGGTGCTTGCATTCTTAGTGGCAAATGCTGTCAAGTTGTATAATCAATAAATTAAAGAAAGAGAAGAAAAGCAATCATGCTGCAAAGTTCCAATGCAGAGAAATCCATGTTATGCTCAATTTGTATGTTTATTGTTCCTAATATTTTCTGAAATTTGTTTTTAATATACACTCTAAATCAGACTCCTGGAAGCAGTGTGTGGATATAAACAACAGCTATAATGAAGAATGTACAACTGTAGTTAATGCTCCCATTCACATTTATAGTTTTATATTTATATAGGCATTTTTGAAGTTCGTACCTTGTGGACTGATAATTTCTTGAAACAATCTGGAGCTTTCATCCTGTTCTGGAAGGGATTGCATGCCCCAGTAGGATCAGGTGCATTGTTTGGAAATAATTTTGGGCTCAGCATTGCCATAGGAGGTGTAGTAATTCAGGCTATCTTTTATTGGCTTAGTCTGATATCCTAGGTATATGGATAAAAAATAGGAAAAGATGGATCTGCAGTAGTTATTCATGCTCTGATCATCTCCTGTTAGGTCTGCTGCAAAGAACTGTAAGTGAAGCACTCTGAAAATGATAACTAAACTAAACTGCCAATTGGGTCAAGTTGGTAAGATTATAGTACTCCAGTTCTTTCCTACTGACTCCCTGTCCAATTCAAATCATTAGTATTGATTCATAATGGCCTTCATACATCTGCAAGGAGCATTTTCTTCCATATTTCTTTATTAGGATCTAAGTATACTTAAGGCCCTTTTTCAAATGCCTCCAACAGTGAGAAAAAGTTATGGTGTGAGAAAGGGTCTTTTTGATAATGCTACATCATCTGTGGGATGGTCTCACTTCACACTTAGAGGATAGCCTTTGTGGTACATATGAAGACCTTTTGTTTTCCCTGGCATTTTAAGAACCATTTCAAAATGGTCACACTTTAGTGGGGATTTTTGCTATGTTATTGTCCTTCTTCACAGGTTATGTGCCAAATAATAGACCTCTTCCCAATTTCTATTGGGAGTGCAAAGTCTCACAACAAACAATTACTTTATATTAGGAGCATTCTAAAGGGGCATGGTGACCAAGTGGTGGCAGCTTGGCATTTTGAGTCCCAAGTGCCATTGCATAATGGAGTGAGCTCCCGTTACTTGCTCCAGCTCCTGCCAACCTAGCAGTTTGAAAGCATGCAAAAATGCAAGTAGATAAATAGGTACCACTTTTGGTGGGAAAGGTAACAGCATTCCAAGTGCCTTGGCATACAGTCATGCCGGCCACATGACCATGCAACATCTTTGGACAAACACAGGCTCCCTTGGCTCTAGGGGCTGGTGAGATGAGCACCACCCCCTAGAGTCAGACACAACTGGCAGGGGAAGCTTTAAGAGCTTTACTATGGGCTTCTCTTGCTTAAGTGTACAGAATAGTTGATGTCCATATTTTGAAGAAGTAATGAGACCAAGTTCATTTCACCATAGAAAAAAAATCTACTTCTTTAGTGAAAACTTGATAAGAAGAAAGTAAAATAAAGTAAAAAAATAACAATCAGTGAGCATTTTTTAAACCACATATCAATTCCTAAATTCTAAGCCTTAAGTTTCAATCTAATTCCTTTCCAATTAATTAATTTATATGGCCAGCCATCTTATAACAGTAACTCTGGGTGGCTGAAAAATTATCTTAACAAGTTAAAACTCAGTAAAGGTAAAGGTTTCCTTTTCAGTTGTGTCTGACTCAGGGGTGGTGGTGCTCATCTCTATGTCACAGTTGAAGAACCAGCGTTGTCTGAAGACGCTTCTGTGGTCATAACTATATGCCGAGGTGCTTGGAACACCATTACCTCCTAATAAAAATTAATATGCATATGGGACAGCCAACACACTAAAATAGCACCATTTTGTGAGCCCTTTCAGTCTATGGTTGGGAGAAGAAACTGAGGAAAATGTGTGTGTGTGTGTCTCTGCATTGTGTGCAAATTTGTGCAAATATTTTTATATGTGTGTGCACATGTTCTATAAGAGTTTTTCTGGAAGTTTCCTATGAAACTTGCTTGTGAGGTCTGCATCCAGAGACAACAATGGAAATCATCTCTTTAGAGGGATTTGCCCAAAATAACCTATTTTTCTTAGAAAGTTAGCATTTAGTAAAGATTGGTGGATAAATCTTTTGAAATGTGCCATTATTATTGTTGGTCCTGATTTTTTTCTTACTGGTCCCTAAATACAATCAGTTTTATGTGTTGATTTTAAATGATTCTCGTATTTTTATATTTTTGCTTTTTTAGAAAAAAGGTGTTAAGCCTAGCAGGGTCTTAATCTCACCATTTTACATCTTTTGCCAAGAATGAGGCTCCCTTTTATTCAACAGGTTTTCAATCAAATGTTGATTCTGTGATCTCAGGAAGGGAAAAAAAAACACAGCTTCAGGTCTTCACAAATTGTCCTCCCCAGGACTTATTGTAGCTTCAAAGCTAATACCAACTGGTAGGCTTTTTTTGACTCATCACTTTTCAAGCCATTATATGTTTATGATTCTTACGACTTCTCTTGTACTTGAGCCCAATTTAAACTTCAACAAAGCTAAAAAAAATCGTAATTGCTGTGCAACTCTGTCTAGTCTCGGCTGGGAGAATTCTCCCTCTTTTCAGATGATGCCTGCCATCAAAAAATGCTCCTAGCTCTGTTATTGCAGCAGATGCCATATCAAAGAACACCACAGCTACCTTTGGCAATTAATTTCATAAGTCAATACCCTTTGTTTGAAGAAATATGTTGCTATGTTTGACCTGAAACTGCTGCCAATCAATTTAATGGAAATTTTGAAAAGTCTTTTTTGTTTTCCTGTACAACTTAAAAAGCTGCTTTTATCATTTGGAAGTTGCTCCCTGACCCCCTTGTTCTGGTTACTTTACGTTGTCCTTGCGCATAAACCAAGAGTGGGAACTGTGCTCAATGGCACAGCCTCCTGGTGATCCAAGGGTGAGCATTTTTCAATAGGCCTTAGGAGAAAGCCTGCAGTGGAGGTCCTAGGTGCCAATGCACCTGAAGATACTTCTTTCAATTCTCTGATGATTTTATTGAAATGGTTGGGCGGATGAGCAAGAGCTTGTTTGATCTGGTCACCAAGATGCTGGGGTGAGACTGAGGAAACTTCCCATCTTGTCTAAGGCACGGTAGGCAACTGCATGGCTTTGCGTCCATCACTCTCTTCCAACCCTAGGGAAGAAGGCAGTGGCGAACCATTCAGAAAAGATGGCCAAGGAAATTGAATGGACGTGCCCATGTTATCAACAGGAGTCAAGTCTGACCGAAAGGCAAATGGCAAAAACAAACAAGCAACAACAACAACAACAACACCCAGAACAGAACAAAAGCAAAACACTCACAGTACAGTACAGCTCAGGTCATCCTTGATTTACAACCATTCAAAGTTACAATGGCACTGACAAAAAAAAATGACTTAAAACTGGTCCTCGCACTTACAACTGTCACAACATCTGCATCCTAACTGAACAAAATTTTGGAACTTGGCAACCAGCATTTATTTATGAAAGCTGCAGCATCCTGGGGTTTGGTGATCGCCTTTGCAACCTTCCTAGCCAGCTTCCAATAAGTAAGGTCAGCGAGGGAAGCTGGATTTACTTAATGCCCGTATGATTCACCTAACAGCTGCAACAATTCACTTCACAACCGTGGCAAACAAAGGTGGTAAGATTGAATGAAACTCATTTATCAACCCCCTTGCTTAGCAATGGAAATTCAGGACCCAATTGAGGTTGTCAGTTGAGGACTACCTGTCTGAATGTTGATGGAAAAGTTAAAACTATTGTTGGGTTATAAAGCAAACAAATACTTCAAGCATGGCCTTTATTTCTAAGGATATCTCTAAGTCCCTCATGCCTGGGGCTCCACAGGCATTCTCTGAAAATACAATGATGGATGGGTACAGCCCCATGCTCTGCTTGAGACTGTACTCTTACGCCCAGGGAGGAAAAATGAACTAGCGGTAGATCGTCCCAGCATTATCATCAAGATATGTTTTTGTATATCAGTTTTGGCCATTTTGTGATGGGGTTCATAATGTGCTCTCAAAGTTTCACATGTACTCCTGTCCCAAAAGGGGTCAACGTCCTTTGCTTTCTGCTTTCCGATTGCACAGTACGCCTATTGCGTAGTACGGATGGTAAGCTTCCATGTTTAATTGGGCACGTTTTTTAATAACTTACATTTTTAAATGTTTTAATAACTTGCAGCAAATAGCAAGTTTCTTGAAAAGCAGGAGGGAAAGATCTCGACAGTTGAAAAAGAGCAGCGTAGGAGAAACCTACATCAAAGCATTCTTTGGATTTTTAGCTGTCAAAGACTGGGTGAATCCATATTTTTGTAAACATACTTGAATTTTTAATTAGAATTATCATCATTTTTATTATATCAGTTTATGATATCCAGATTTATAGCAACTCCATACTTATACCAGCTGCATGGCAAACAGATATAGCAAGGCCCTCACCATCATGTAAGGTAAAAGTTACCCTGCCAGTCGTGATTGACTTGAGGGTGCGGTGCTCGTCTCCGTTTCCAAGCCGAAGAGCCAGTGTTCGTCCAAGGTCGCTTTCGTGGTCACGTGGCCAGCAGGACTACTACCATGTATTTAACTGCAATTAATGAAAGAAGGCAAAAATGGCTGATTAACCCATAACTATTGTGATGTATGGATTAATATAACAAGAACAGTTGATGTGCTGTAGGTTTCCATTACATATGGTGGATGTCAACAGAGTGAATGGATGAGATCAGCTGCTCTGGAAAGAGTCCCACCATAACACGTACAATTTGGAATGACATCATTTGAACTCACACGTCTACTAAATTGGGAAAATTACATAATATATTAAAAATAGATGTAGGGCTTTTTTCTCCATCGTAGGAACGTGGGGAATGTGGAGAAGTGCTGAGAGAAGCTTGGCCAATTTTATTTCAGTTTGCTACTTTATGAACTTTTACCCAAATAAGATAATTACAGATTTCAGAAAATGAGGGAATCCCTTTGACAAGGAGAACTTCTTGGAGAACCTGTTCAAAGATCTGAAGACTTCATCCTAGGCAGAGATCTAAAACTCTGTTTTCACAGCATCTTCCTGAATATGTTTGCCATGTGCACCTATTAATGTTGAGAATAGGAAAAAAGTGTCAGCCTTTTCCCTGAATGTTTGTGTAGGAAGATGTGCAAATATATCCATCTCTTCCTCTTTCTCGAGATTAGACGGGAGATAATTATTGTATCTTCTAGGAATCATTGGCTTGAAAGCATAAACGGTAATTTTGTTTTTGTTAGCTGTCTTTTAAAAGCTCACCGCAGTGCGCACTGTCCATTTTAACTAGGTCTTCAACATTATTAATTTAAAACCTGCCCGGATTTGCATGCAACTGCTGGGTTGCATGGCTTCAAAGCGTTTCTCCATTTCATTCTCCTGTCAAGATGTTGGCTGTGGGGTCTTTTTCACTGGATTATTTCTACATCACCATCTGAAACAGAGAGCTCCTTTCCATGCTCAGGAACTAGGCCTACCTTGAACTTATCACACTTATTTTATATTCTGCACTGATTAATTTTTTATTTTCCTTGTACCTGTGTAAAGAATAGTCAATACCATGAACAATGCATGGAGCTACAGTGGCAATTTTGTTGGAGGTATGTGTGCAATCTGCAAAAGTATATTTTTTAAGAGTGCTGGAATCCAGCTCGAATTCATACATTCATTAGCAAATGTACATTTTAACCACGTGTAAGTCTGTGGCTAGGCACTATCCATTTTCTTTCAGCAAAGAGGGCAGAGCATTTTTCAGGGTGACAACGAAGATGAACTGTTTCTTGTCTGCAAAAATATGAGAAATCATAGGCTGACTCAGCTTTGGATCCTACAGTCAGCAAAGATTCGAAATTAGCCATAACATTCATAAACATAATAAAGTCTTAATAAACAGTTAGTCTTAAAATTCTATTTATTCAGTTTTGTCTGAATGAACTTAAAACCTTAAGATGATGAAATTAATTGTTTGTGAGACTATGATATTTTCATTATCCACTATGATTGTATACACACCTACTCAGGGCCAATAGTATATGACGGACCAACTGTTATTAACAGGGCTTCCATTTATAAATGAAAATTAGTTTCTTTCACATATATAGCTCAAAATAAAGAGAAATAAAAAAAGAACAGGTCATATGAATATTACTTATTTTACAGAGTAAATTGTCTCCATAGTGGAGGTAGATCTAAAGGGGAAAATATTAATCTAAAAAAATAATGCATAAAACTTGAAATTACATATTTTACTAAATCCACATAATGAATGTGAAATATGATTTACATATTTATGTATGTTTGTAAGAGAATGAATGTGTTCATAAGTGTGGATATTTTACATGTATATGTCTATGTCTCTGTGTGCGTATGTACATATATGAAGTCATCTATCTATGACCTGTGTCTGTATGGATTGTATAGAATACAGATCTTTTATTTTTTGCCCAAACCAAATCAGTTTGAAACAAATCTATTGAATAATTATAGCAGAAAATGGAAATAACTCTCTCTTCATGCAAAATCAGATGAGGTCCTTGGTTTTCTATTCAAGATGCCAAATAAACCACCCCAGAGACTAAGAATTGCAACCTGGGCAATGATTTAAGGATATAATCAACAGGTTTTTTTGTTATTTTTATTTTAAAGCAATGTCTCCAGATGCTTAGTTTAGGCAATTGAATGTGTGCTGGGCGACAACATTCTCAACTATTCTGTTCTGCTCTAAACTACTGATAGAAAAACGTGTGTTTCTGAAATTGTAACTAAGACTACTAAGATTCACAATAAAGATCTCGTGCAAAAATTCTTATTTGGTTTTTTCTGCGAAGTGTCTATAGTGTGTGAGGTGTGCATATAGCAAGAGCATATAGCAAGATCAAGATATTTCTCTAATCAGAGAACAGGCTTTGTAGTTAAAACAGGGAGGAGCAAAAAGAAGCAATTTAACAATTAACAGCCAGTTTCTACTTTCTTGTTTCTCTCAACTAGAAATCTACTCAAGGATTCAGCTACTCAACCAAAATCAAGCCCTGCTTATATTCAACAGAGTGTTTGAAAGAACTGAGACAGCAGTGGAGAAGCATACTCTCTTGCACTTCAGTGCTCTAATTTTAATTCTGTAATAACAGAAATATAGACTCAGAGAGTTTGAAGGAGGCATTTAGGAATCCAAACTTAAGTACCTAGAATGATGGCTGTCTTGACTGTGAAAGAGAAGGGAGTAGACCATTAGTTTGGAATTTTACCTGATGTACACAAATCATATGTCAATGTGTTTCTTCTCCCTTTGTTTCATTGAAATTCATGGACCAATGATCAGCATGTGGGGAAACCCAAAACACAGCACTGAAATAACTCCTGTGATTTTTTTATTTGATGAGCTTTATTTTCCTGCATTTAAAGAATTAACCCATCTGCTGGTTTCTGGTATTGAATGTATCTGAAGGACCATGGGTACCTGTGTTGGTCTTGGGACAATTGTTTCTTTTCTTGCTCCCTTAAAAGGGGATCTTAAGCCAAGAGGCGACATCATCTCATTCAACTTTATTGTTGCTGTTGTGGTTGCTGAAGGCCATGTAGTACAAAACAAAATCTCTCCTCCGATTTTATCGGAGAGAAGAAGAATAACCTGATTTGTATTACTCCCATCTGACTTATGTTACTGGGGACAAAGCAACAAATTCATGGTGCGGAGTTCTATGTCCAATCCAGTTCTGAAAGATCTGATGAATTGTTCTTTGACCCAAAATATTTGAAAGAGCTTTTGAACATTTTTCTACAGTGAAAATATTTCATCAGAAAACAATGGCAAGCAATGGTTTTCTTCTTCTTCTTTAGCATTTGTCTCACACAGTGGTCCATTATACCAGTTCGCTGGTGCCATTTGATGTGGTCATAGGCCTGGTCTGGGTGGGTGCCAGCAATCTTTAGGCATTTATTTATTTGTTTGTTTATTAAATGTAAATGCTGCCGAATTCAAAGCGACTCTTGGAGGCTTACAATAAAGCACATAATTAAAACAATTAAAAACAGTTATGTCAACAGTTATGCAATATGTCAAACCATTGTTGCTTTGGGTGATCCTGTGGCTGCTTGCCACTGGCTTCTAGTAGGAGGCCTTTCTTGGCAAGTGTCTTGTTGTCAGCACATAGGACATGGCCATACCATTGCAGCCAGGATTTGTGTAGCTTGTCAGTGATCAGAATAATACTGTACCTCTGATGAATGTTATTGTTGTGAACATAGTCATAGTGAGTGATGCCAGAGCTCCAACGTAGCATCTTTGTCTCCATGAAGTTGAGGCAATGTACCACATTATTTCTTGTGGGCCAGCACTCTGTCCCATAGAATACAAAGGGGTGGTTAATAGCAAGCAATAGTCTACCTGGCTTTACAGTTTCCATTGGGCTACCAGTCCTCTCCTCTGACCACATTTATGGTCACATTGCACAGTGCAACTAATCATGTGTAGCTGAAATGGTGGGTCAAATGAGAGGGCCTTTTTCTCAGATTTTTCTGGCCAAAGATAGAAAGCCTTCATTCTATCTCTGGACCACAGGAGTATCTTGTGCTTGGAGAAGAAGATAGTTTTCATTCAACTATCCAAAAGAGGATCTGACAAATCCTGCAGACCAAAATAAAAAATGTTATAAATTAAAATGATAAACAATAAAATTTCCCCACTCTACAAACATTCAGAATGCCCATCTTTGCCATTTCCAGCTCTCTCAGCATTTCCTTACCTCAGTTGTTACTTCCCATTCCCCCCCACAAAATGCTTTCTGTTAATGAAAATCCTACTCTCTTTGGTGTGTATAGAGGTGATATTAATTATCTTTTAAATCTTCCCTGCGTGCCTTTTCATTGCCTCCAGCCACTTGGTTGATTGCTGTATTTGATGGAATGAGTCAAGCTGTACAAACGTCAAGTGTATTGGGCAGTCCTATGCAGACAATTTGAAGTCATGGCAAAATAGATGATTATATTCCAGAAATCTCAGCGGCATCAATAAATTTTGAGTAAGCCAATTTTGCTGACAAAAGGGTGAAATCTCTTAGGAAAATCTTAGGGAACCATACCACATCTTTGTCAGGGTTACTTAGACATATAAATGCAGCATGAAATTAACTGACAACCAAGATTAAAAGAAAAGAGGGAAAGGAAAATACATTGATCCTAAATTTGAAAACTACTTTCAAAACCTAATTTTAACTCTAGGATTTTGAACTAGAAGTATCAATGAAGGAACCTGAAATTATTCAGTTACATCTTGAGAATCACATTTTAGAGGACTTGGCTAATTCATATCAGAGTCATTGATTGAGATGGGTGGTTATATAAAATTGAATGAATGAATAATATTTAGTTAAACACTAAATATTTGGGTAAATATAAAGTTAAGTCAGATTTTGAATAATGGTAATCTTAACAAGAAGATATATGTATTTTACATGTGTATAAGATTTTAATAAAAGACTGAAATCTTATACGTGTACTCACCAAAGGATTTATACTCATCAAAGGATTCTAGGCAGGATACAAATAGAAGATGAGATATGTAACAATAACAACAAAATACTGCAATAAAAAAAATTCTTGCTACAATGACTTGACCTCCAAATGCCCATCAAGAACCAGGTTTTCACTAGCCTTCAGAAGGTCATAACAGGATCCATCCCTGACCGTCCTTGTCAGGGCCATTCAAGAGCAAGAGAATCCTCATACAGAATGTCTTCTGTGGTGGTAAAAGATACTTCCCCCACACAGACATCTACACATATGAGTTGTTTTCACAGCAAACTGAATTAACCCCAAGTGGCAACAGGGGAAGAATCAGTCAAGAAGCAAGAGCAGAACTCTCCCTTCTTGACACCATTGAATGGACTGCCCATTCAGGTCGCAGCAGAGCCATTGTTAAAATTGTGCCTTTCATATTCAGCCTGTAATGTTCTGTAAGAATGACCTTGGGAGGTAGGAGGGAGAGATGCAAACTGGACAAATGATATAAAAGATAACCTAACAATAAAGATAGGTTTAGCAGTCCTGGTTGGGCACCTAGTCTGAACTATTTCTCAGGGCTAACAATGCCCTTTACCCAGAAATGATACTAGTTGACAGTATTGAAGGCTGCGGTGAGGTCTAGCATATTAATGTTGTACTCCCTTCGATGGGAGGAACTAGTATATTTTCTGTCCTACGCCTGAATCTAGTCTGCCAGGAACCAGATACTCCATATTCTCCAGGGCTTTTTCTACTTTTTTTTCAAAAAGTGATGTTACCCCATCACTTTTTCAACAATCTGTCACAAAAAAAAAGAGTAGGTTGGAGATAGGACATAGCTATTTAATAGAAATGGTTCTAAAGCTGGCCTCTTTAGCAGGAGGCAGAGCAATATTTCTTTCAAAGCTGCTAGAACTTTCTCTCAAAAGGGCACTAAGTGTCATGTGATCCAACTTCTTATCCTCTCCTTGGCAGCATTCATCAGCCAGATGGGGCAGAGGCCCATCCCACACATGGCAGAGGTGATATCAAAAAACCCCTTGTTTATTTCCTTAAAATCCACAAGCATAAAAGCTTTCCAGGGGACACTTCTGTCACCTCTGTATCCCTATCTGATTTGATCCAGCCTGCTATCCACATTTATCTTTAAATGTGTGCCATTGCTCAAGCATGTGCCTTCTGTGAGAAATGAATTATTATCTTAATTTAAAAAAGGTGTAAGCTCCAAGAAGGTAGATGCTACTGCACATGATCGGTTTGATGAAGTTCAATCTATGCAGAAATCTATTCTGGCAGAACAGTCTTCCAATTTTGTTATGTACAGGTTGATTGTAACAGAGCATGCTGAGCACTTTAAACAAAACTTAAACAAAAGAGTTGCATGGGGAGCAAATGTGGGCATTTCAACTGCAAAAAGAGCAGGCTTGTGGAATACAGTGAGAAAAGCCATGAACTTGCACTGGCCTCACTTTGATAAACCAAGTATGGCAGATATGTCCAACCTGAGGTGGCTGAGGAATTCTGAGAGTCAAAGTCCCCACATATTAAAGCTGCCGAGGTTGGATACCCCTGAAGTACACATTCTGCCTGAATATTCTTAACATGGCTATCCTGAGCAGATTTCTTCACAGATAATAAACAGAGTGATGCTACCTGAATTGTAGCATAGAATGATGACAATGGAGGAAGAAACCCTCTCTGAACAACCTGTGCTCTGCTGTTCCATACTCTGTGGTTTTCATAAAGTATGTATGCTATACTCTGCCTTCTAGAGTGTGACAATAAAATGTGAATATTAATGAGAAATTCCAATTTCATTTTATCGTTCATTTTATTAATGTGAATATTCTCCCCTGTGTTTTCGCTGAAGATGAAACAAGATTTGGCTGAATTTGACCAAATCATCCCTTCTTGCCACATTCTTTGGAAAGGAAAAAAAAAAAGAATTTCAGCTGTGAAGGTGACAAATCTCCCTTGCTTAAACCATCATGTCAAGAATGCCAATTAAATATTCTGATGCAAAATACACTTTCTGGTGCCAAAGCCTAAATATTTTGCACTAGCATAAAAGATGTTGCTTCTTCTCTCTCAGTGAATGTTGTTTCAACACAGCGCCCTCTCCAAAACAGCTCCCTCCTCCTAAACTCACCACTAACACCCGCCAGCAGCACCCAACCTCCTGTTCAGATAAAACCTCACATGTTTTCCTTTTGATTCTCCAAATGCTACCTTCCAAATTTTTCAAACATTGCAGTGCATTGAGAGCCACAGCAGATGGTGCTTTCTGATGAGGTCTTCTTATATGAAAGCAACATTTTGTCGCGTATGCTGCATTGTAAAAGAAAAAAAATCAAACATGTAATTATGCAAATATGTATGCCTTTATAATAATCAAGTTTTATTGTAAATGGTTGATGCACATCAATTTGATCCTGTAGTGCTGCTTTAAGTGCAGTTTAAGTGGCTTTTCAGTGTACCCACAGGCAACACAAATGCATCTCTGGAATATTAATAAAATCCTGAATCTTTGAGACACCAACTGGTACTGCATTGCTCACACTGATTGAAACTAAATGCTAATCCTTTCCTTTATTTAAATTGATCCCCTTTGTTATTTAAAACACTGATACCAGTATGATATGAAGAGCTATTTTATTTTAAATTGTATTGTAATGTAGTGGCTAAAATAATGCCTAATCATACTACATTCAATTTCTACAATGTAATTTTGATGAGGCATGAATCCAATCATTTTGCAGCTATGAATATAATGTCATATTTTAACCAGTCCATTTTCTGCCTTAATTCTATAAATTTATGTAGCAAATGTCTTCCACCAGATTTGAGACTTGTGTCCTGTAGCTGAATTGTTAATTTCTGAGAGCTTGTCTGTAAAGGAGGATTCATTTCTCTCTCTTTTTTAATCCTGGACATTCATATAACATGAGGTACAATTTGGTGTTTATTTTAAAACAAAGGCAGCAAATGTTCTATCTTTGAATATACATACAATGTTCTGTTATACTTAGAAATAAAGTCCAACCAAAAAGAGAGTTCTGCGTATGATTACTCAAATTTGGTTCCACTGATTTCATTCCTATTGAGTCTTAAACAAGAGTGTAGCTATTGCATTGGATGATGTGAGATTACAAGTCCCCTCACAACTGAATTGCCTGGGATTAATGCAAATTATCATTCAACAGTATTTGATGGGCCATAAATCCCCTATCCCTGATTTAAACAGAGGATCTCTTTTTCTGACAGCAGTTCCAAGCAGAAGATGAAGCCAATCTTTTCTTCCTTCCTCTTTCTCTAAAGTTTGAGTTGAGATCAGATCTAAGTAGAGGATAAAATTTTAGATGGAAGTTTCCAGGCTCAACTTCTGTGATCTTGTTTTAGTTTTAAACCATATTTTAGGCCAGGGGTGTCCAACTGTGGCAACTTTAAGATAGGTGGACTTCAACTCCCAGAATTCCTGAGCCAGTATAGGTGGTCAAGGAATTCTGGGAGTTGAAGTCCACGCATCTTAAGGTTGCCAAGGTTGGACATCCTTAATTTAGATGAAGGAAGAATATTCCTAAGATTCTGTGGAATCATAGTCAAGTTAGAGAAAACAGTGGCAGTGTAGTGTAACATTCTCACCTGGTAGAAAACAGTTTCTTGCCTGCTTTCATATTTATTTCTAAGTGTCTCTGTAGTAGATCTCAATGCTTCTTCTTCCAGGTTCCTTTAACCACTGCTGGGTCCATAGGATAATAAAACAAATACTGGTTGTTCTATTATCAAGCAAGATTAATCACACTCTTAATGAAATTCACATTCTTCTCCTTGTTCTCCCTAATTTGTAACTTGCTCTGTTGGCTTGGAATCTTTCATAAAATGGTTGATAATTATTTTGGAACATTATCTGAGAATATTGAGAAAGACAATATTAATGTTTCTATTACTGATGATCTGGTTCATCCAATAGCCAACTTTTTAAAGCTGTATGGTATTCAGTAATTTTAATTCTGAAAGGACAGAAAAAGTATAAAACGGAGCATGTTTGGGCAAAGTATATGATAAAAATAATTTTCTATAGAACTGAAGATCCATCATTTTTACATTTATATTAATGTATTAATGTATCCAAAGCAAAGATGCTTGTGATTCAAAATCAACAAAGAAGAAAAAAAAGTCAAATAGTACACCATCAAAATGGAAGATCAGGCTGGAAAATAAAATCAGCAAGCTAAGATCAGATGTAAGCAAGCTAGAACTGATGAAAGAAAAGAAGCTGAAGAATAAGAAGACCAAAGAATATCTGATAAAGAAATATAACCTAGAAACAAGGAAAATTAAGAAGCAATGGAAATAATAAAACAGCAGACAACAGCTATAGCCCAGAAGATCAGTGGATATGAATCTTAAATTGCACAGTACAGTCAGAATCTCCAATTTCAGTCAAATCAGAAATGCTTCTACCAAATCCATCAATGGAGAGAATGCAGTGAACCAGTCAACACCTGACAAAGAAGAAACAGTGCAGTTCTGGGTGCAGAAGTTTCTGGGTGCAGCTACGGGATAACCCAAAGAAATTTAACAAGAATGCAGTTTGGCTAAAGAAAGTGGATAAAAATAAAAAAGAAGCTGAAATGAAAGAACTAATAATAATAGCAGAAATGGTAGAGCAAAGGGCAAGGAAGATTAAAAATTGATCAGTACCAGGTGAAGACGAACCTCATGGCTTTTGGTTGAAACATCTGACTGGACTACACCTACTTATTGTCAGGCAGTTTAACAAGATATGCAAGGAGCTGAAATCAAAGAGTGGCTAACATCTGGCAAAACCTACCTGATAATGAAAGATCCAGCAAAAGAGACCACACCAGACTTGTTGTTCAGTCGCGCAGTCGTGTCCGACTCTTTGCGACCCCATGGACTACATTACGCCAGGCCCCCCTGTCTTGCACTGCCTCCCGGAGTCTTCCCAAGCTCACACCCAT
>JANHZU010009258.1:0-17928 GCA_032468055.1 Acrochordus granulatus | reverse complement strand
GCATATGGAGTGCAGCACTTTCACAGCATCATCTTTTAGGATTTTAAATAATTCGGCTGGAATATCATCACCTCCACCAGCTTTGTTGTTTGCAATGTTTCCTAAAGCCCACTTGACTCCCATAAAACATAAAAATATAAAATCCCATAGTTTGCAATAAATGGTTAAAAGATAAGATGCCAGAAGATGAGCTCCTCAGGTTGGAAGGAATTACAAGTAGCTCCAGAAAGAATAAAATGGCTGGGCCAAAGCCAAAAGGATGCTCAGCTATGGTTGTGTCTGAAAGAAAAGGCCAAAGCTGTAAAGAACAATATTGCATAAGAACCTGGAATATAAGATCTACGAATCAAGGTAAACTGGATGTGATCAAATAGGAGATGGCAAGATTGAACATTGACATCTTTGGGAATCAGTAAACTAAAATGGACAGGAATGGGAGAATTTAACTCAGATGATCACTGTGTAATACTACTGTGGACAAGAATCCCTTAGAAAAAATGGAGTGGCCATCATAGTCAATAAAAGAGTAGGAAAAGCAGTACTGGGCTAGAGTCTCCAAAATGACAGAATAATCTTGGTTCAAATCCAAGGCAAATCCTTCAAAATCAGAGTAATCCAAGTCTATGCCCAACCACTGATGCTGAAGAAGCTGAAGTTGACCAGTTCTATGAAGTCCTATAACACCTTCCAGAAGTCACACCAAAAAAAAAAAAGATGTCCTTTTCATCATAGGGGATTGGAATGCTAAAGTAGGAAGCCAAAAGATTACTGGAATAACAGGCAAGTTTGGACTTGAAGTACAAAATGAAGCAGGGCGAAGGCTAACAGAATTTTGTCAAGAGAACAAGCTGATCATAACAAATACGCTTTTCCAACAACCCAAGAGGCAACTCTACACATGAACACCAGGTGGTCAGCATCAAAATCAGATTGATTATATTGTTTGCAGCCAAAGATGGAAAAGCTCTATAAAGTCAGTAAAAACTTTTTTTAGTTTTTAAGATGGAGATGACAGTATTCCAGCTGAACTATTTAAAATCCTAAAAGATGTTGCTGTTAAAATGCTGCACTCAATATGCCAGCAAATTTGAAAATCTCAACATTGCACATAAGATTGGAAAAGGTGAGTTTATATTTTAATTCCAAAGAAGGGCAATGCCAAAAAATGTTCAAACTGCTGTACGATTGCACTCATTTTACAAGCTAGCAAGTTTATGCTCAAAATACTGCAAGCTAGGTTTCAGCAGTATGTGAACTGAGAACTATCAGATGTACAAGCAAGGTTTCAAAGAGGCAAAAAAACTAGAAATCAAATTGCCAACATTTACTGGATCATGGAAAAAGCAAGGGAGTTCTAGAAAAAACATCTACTTCTGCTTCATTGAATATGCTAAAGCCTTTGGTTGTGTGGATCACAACAAATTGTAGCAAATTCTAAAAGAGATGGAAGTACCAGACCACCTTACATGTCTCCTAAGACCCCTGTATGCTATTCAAGAACACTGAGAACCAGACATGGAACAACAAATTAGTTCCAAATTTGGAAAGGAGTATCACAAGGCTGCATATTATCACCCTGCTTATTTAACTTATATGGAGAGTATATCATGTGAAATTCTGGGCTAGAATTAAGAAATATCAACAACCTTAAATATGCAGACGATATCACTCTAATGGCAGAAAGTGTAGAGGAACTAAAGAGCTTCTTAAAAAGAATGAGAGTCTAAAAGCTGGCTTAAAACTCAACATTAAAAAACTATGGCAACAAGTCCCATCACTTCCTGGCAAATAGAAGGGGAAGAAATGGAAGCAGTGGGCTCCAAGATCACTGCAAATGGTAACTGCAGCCATGAAATTAAAAGATGCTTGCTTCTTGGGAGAAAAGCTATGGCAAATCTAGACAGTATATAAAAAACAGACACAACAACTTGCTGATAAAGGTCTGTATAGTCAAAGTGATGATTTTCCCAGTAGTAACATATGGCTGTGAGAGTTGGACCATAAGGAAGGCTAAGTGCTGAAGAAATGATGCCTTCAAATTGTGGTGCTGTAGAAGACTCTTGAAAGTCCCTCGGACTTCAAGAGATCAAACCTGTAAATCCTACAGGAAATCAACTCTGATTATTCATTGGAAAGACAGATACTGAAGATGAAGCTCAAATAATTTGGCCACATAATGTGAAGAGAAGACTCATTGGAAAAGACTCTGATGCTGGGAAAGATTGAAGGCAAAAGGAGAAGGGGATGGCAGAGGATGAGATGGTTAGATACATTATCAGTGTGATAGGCATGGCTTTGGGTGGACTCTGGGAGGCCAAAGTTCAGAACAGGGAGTTCTGGAATGCTGTGGTCCATGGGGTTGCAAAGAGTCAGACACAACTGCACGACTGAATAACAACATTTTCTTTATCACACTTCCCACCTTGTCCTTGCCCTCCTTGGACTCAGCAATCTTTTCTGCAATGCTTTCTCCTATTGTGGTCAGGCTCCTTCCTCTTCCATGTTCCCAAGGTCTGTTAGATATCCCATCATAGTACCTGACAAAGTTGTTCTCGTGAGGAAAAGGAAAGGTGGACCACTATGTATAACAGCTTGAGATCCTCACCTAAAAATGGGATATAAAGCAAATCAATACATAAAGAATAATAAGAAAACAGATTAGAATATTAAAAACAAGTAAACTGACAACAAATAAACAATTATTCAGCCAGTAGGTGAAATGAGAAGAGGAAAGGACAAAAGGTTTCCAATGTATGAGAGAAATGTTCCACATTGGAAGCTTGCTCAGTGTCTATGGAGAGTTTGTCTCTTTGGTGAAATCTTCAATAGGTTCAACTCAGGGGGAAAAACTTAACTGCAATTAAATTTGACAATTATTTTTAGCAGAATCAATAGGGCACATGCTGTACTGTCACCCAGTGAAAGAATTACACTCCACTGAACTGAATCTAATTAAGTAACTAAGGTTTTTTTTTTAAAGTAGAGCTGTGAAAAGCTTCTGAGAAACATTGATGAGATTTCAAGTAAACTGCTTTGTGAAGCTATAGAAGTTCTTTGCCTACCAAGACCAATCTGAAATGTCCATGATGCTTCACCTCCATTTGCTTCAAAGAGCTTTCTTGATTTTCTTCCTCAGAGTGCCTGCTGAGGCAGGTTCAGAGAGAGAGAAAGCTAGATGTGACAAATTCCTTCCTCACTACTTTGTTCCCAACTACTGAAATATATACATACATACTGTACACTGAATATTTTACAGCTGCCCATTTTACACAAGTGACACTGAACAATTTACAAGATTAAAAATAAATCTTGTAAAAAATAAATAAAACCCCAGCAGCCAAGGATAAACAGTCATCAATAGTAACAGAGCTCATCTCTCCCCTAATCCAAATACCTGAGAAAACAGCTAAGTCTTGTGAAAGCCTAATAGAGTTGGGCCCATCCAAATCCATAGGGAATTCTGCTCTACAGGGCAGCTGCTGCCACGGAGAGGACACAACTCTGGGATCCAACAAGATGACATTTTTGTTAGAAGGGACTCAGAGCATACCTCCTCTACTAGCCCTGGTGGGGCAGGCAGAAATGTGGTCCTGAAAGTTGACAAGCAGTTGAGAAACTTCCTTTCCCACTGTTTGCCTCCAGTTGGGAGGAGGGAAGTGGGCCAAAAGGCTAAAACATTTTCTTCAGGGAGGAAACTTCTGTGGGAGAAGATTGAGGAGAACTTTCTTCAGCTTCTGCAGGAATCCCCTCTTGTGCATGTGGAAGATACCTGGGCTGAAGTCCTTCTATGGGCACTAATGGTCTTCCAGTCTGGCAAAGTGAGTCAGGTCATCTCCATCGCTGATATTTGTTTACTGAAGTAAATCTATGTTGCTTGTATAGGCCTAAATTTTATATTATGAAAAGAATACAGGCTCTTTGTATTCAGAAAAAAGCAAGAGAAAATTAGTAGTTCCAAAGAGAAAAGCTGCCTTCTTGTTCAAAACGCCTGGTTGAGTATCAGCTTCTCTTGCTTTATATTCCCCTCAAACCTCACCAAAAGCAAAAATTTGCATTAAGAAAAGGCATGAACCAGAAGATAAAAGGGGATTGTGCGGTATGATGCCAAATTTTATACCCAAATGCATGGGTTCTCCTAAATTTTTAGAGCCTTATACAGTCAATATGTTACTTTCTGTGTATAGCATTATAAAGCATTTTCTTCATCTTTCCTTCTAATATGCTTAACAATCACGTGATTTTTATTAGCATTTTTATTATGTTGTGCACAATTGATTTGCCCCAAGATTAAATCTCATCCTATGCTTCACCAACTTCAGTATGACATAATATGTCCAACTTTGGGGACTAATATTAATGGCCATTTTCATCCCATAGTGAAGTAGTAGCTATTCCAAAATTAATGTAGGTACATAATTATATGGGAGGCAGGATGCACTGCATATAACATGATATAAATGTGTGAGTGAGGGCAGAAAGAGGTTTTTGCAGAAAAAGATTTTAGCATGTTTTTAGACCCTTGGTGCAAATTGACCATGCTGCTACAAATTAGACAGTAGCTTATTTTTTTACATTAAGCACATTCTTGGATTCTTGAGACAACTGCATGATAGCAAACCTATATAAAACTACAACAAACTGACATAAACTGAAGGAAATTTATATTTCCTTTTCTTAATCCAGATTATGATGGTAGGATTTATGTCAGGTACGAAAGACCAGACCTAGGCACTAAGATTCAAACTAACAAATTTATTGTTCCTGCCTATTTACAAGAATCTACTCACCTAATGGTTGAACACTTTGGTTGTGAGATGAAATTCAGAGGCCATCAGGGAGGGTGGGGTCTTGTATATTTGTGTGTACATAGAGATTTCAGGCTGATGACATGCTTGACTTCTCCTGGCTCTGCCATCTCTTCTCCTACAATTTATCATTTATAGAAATGTATCAGTTAGAATTAATGCAAAGGTATACATTTAGAATTAAATAAAACTAAGTTCACACTCCTTCCACTTCCAGTTATCTCAAAGTTTCTTCATCGTAGCAGTGTAGTGCTGTTTGCACACTGCTATGTCTGCATTCCTTAATCCCTTAAAAGCATTTTAAAGATGACCTACATTCATCTGCCAGCTTCAAAATGTTTGATGCTTCCTCTAGCTGATCCATAGGAGAATATGAAAAATATATTTCAATCATTGTCCTCATATCCACATCTTAGTTACTGTTATGTGCATTTGTCAGTGATTTGCAAAATCATCATCACTGTCTGAATGACTGGTCTCAGGGGAACTCTAAAATCATCAAGAACTATCCTTTTGCTGCATCTAAATGACCTATGAACAAATAACATTCTCAGGGATAAAAGAAGCTAGATTTAGCCCAAGACTCAGGAAGTGAGATGAAGCAAGACTTCATGCAAAAGGAGAAATGACCAGACTATAAACTCTGTAGAAATTCAGCCCTACATTCAGAAAAAGTGCCTTCTATGACATTCAGACGCATCGCAGATGGCCTGCAAATGGACTCAACTGCAAAACCCAACAGATTCTGAAGCAGTGCAAAATATTGAAAGTATCTGCAGAACGAAGAAATTGAAACATGTTTCTTATTGTCAAACTGTTCGACATCAGAATGCCTTATCTACTTAAAATAGGTCACCAAGATTATTTGTTTTCCACATGAAGAATATCATCAAAAAGTAGACTTTACAAATGAATACGTGTGTCTACATACAGTGACAATACCTACCATTCTGTTTCACTACAATTAAAATGTCAATTAAACCAGATGAACGCAATAATACATCCAATAATTCAAAGTTATTCCTTTGCTGAAGAAGTGACTCTTTTTGAAATATTGGTCTGGGACCTATTAATGAACAACAAAACTATAACTGTTTTGTTGTCAGCGAAGAGAGTTTAGAGTGATACAACTTACTAGTTTCAGCTCTAATGGGTGACTTGAGAATTTTAAGTGAATCCTTCACAAAGAACATTCCTTCTTTTGGTAAAAACAAAGCCATAATATATGAAATAACAAATCCATGTTAATTCAGGATGATCTTGCACATAAATCTGATTACCAAATAACTTCAGTGCTTCTGTAAATAATCTCACTGAACAATCATTTTAGCAATCACATTTTGTTTTTATATTGTTCTATTTACAGAAGGTGTTATAATCCAAAGCATGGACTCAGCTCATGCTCTTAGCCTAGAAAGTGTTGTATTTTTACTTACATTGATTATTACTTCTATTGTTTTTATTTGTTTAGCAGTTGCATCTCATTGATGTTAGATGAAATACAGTATTGAAAGAGCATGACAATAATTTCTCTACTCAGTTCTTTGTATCACCTATAGATCTGTTCTGGAGGGTCATTTGGGAGCATGCAAAGGCTAAGCAGGGGAGATGGGAAATCATACGTTTTCTGATTTCATTAGCAAAAAAAAAATATGATGTTGGATTTACGTCAACATTCCAAGCCAGGAAACGTAAAATTTAGTCCTGAGTTAATAGGCCAAGGAAAAGGAGAAAATGAATTGGTAGACACACAATATCCATAGGGAAATATTTTATAAAAGTATGCAGTGATGATTTCTGTTTGGAATTACATTTTAAAAGTTGCTTGGTGAAAAAAAGATACCATTATGATGTATAGAGTTTTCTTAATCTGTGAGCAGTTCCTGGCTTCATATTTCACTTTGCTCAGGAAGTTTTCCCAGTCCTCTAGAAGAATTTTCCCCAATTTGGGCATAATCCTCTAAGAGACCTTAGCTCCCGTGATAACTGAAGTCCAAAAAGTGGATGTCATACAAATTGGAAAAAAGCTGGTCCAGAATAATAAACCCTGTGATAGCTTATTTTTGGAACCCAAGAATCGATCTCTCTTTTGTCTGAGAGCCACTGATGTTGCTGGTTTCATTTCTGAAGCTCTACTATTTGTCTTCCTCATCCAAACTAAAGCATTCTTTTTGGCAGCAAGGAGAATCAAGGAGGAAGTCCTTCTCAAAGGACTCCATGAGCACTTTCTGCTTTGAATTTTCACCTCCCCTTTATTAAAAAAAATTGTAAAGCTTATGGAAGATATTCTGCTAAGGAAAAAAAAAAAACAGGACACTTGCAAGGTAGTAAAATAGTAACTATTCCAAAGTCCGTGTCCTCAAACTAACATTTCTAGAACATGCCCACTGCCATCACCTCTATGAAAATATTATGTAATGCTGTTCCATCACTCGCTGCAAAACCTTTCAGCAACTTAGAGCATGGAAAAAGTCAAGATCTCAGCTGTCTATCTGGTGCTCCTATGCTCAATAGAACATCCCTTGACTAGAAAGCTATTGCCAGATATTTCACTGATTAAATCTCTTCTGGAGAAGATTGGGATGAAATAAAGCCAAAGGACCTTCTTTCAACTTCTATCCCAGCAGTTAATTTCTTACATATGAAAGGCCTCTGATATAATTCCCTATGATATTCATAGCTGAACTGACCTTTCCACTATCCTTTCACTACTCCCTCCCTCCCTCCCCTCTTCTATATTAGAAATGGAATTATTGACTGCAGGATCAGCAGTGGAATTAATTCAGTCCAATTTATTTCAGCATTAAGAAGGGATATGTAAATATTCTCATACAGACTTCAGTTCCATACAGGTGTAATACACCTTTTTCATCAGCTTTCATTCAGAATATGTTATAGCTCCTGTATTCCCAGTATAAATGGTGGTAGTGACAATAATAATGCCAGGATTTCCTAGTCTATTTCTAAAGAGTATTTTTATACTGTCATTTTTTTAAAAGCTTGACAAATTTGACACAAGCCCAGCATGGAGGAATGAAATCTTCCCATTAAGAGATTCTTTTACACCAACCTTCAGAGGCTGGGTATAATATTTTGTAGAAAGGTTGAAGGTCACAAAGTGCCAATTACTTAAGAGGGTGGGGCAGAGTTGGGGGTAGGTTCTTTGTTCTTAAAGCAACAAATGAAAGGTGAGCTTTCAAGCGAACAGAATTTATGGGTTCTGCCCTGGATGTGTCTCTATCCTTCTTTCCCCTCCATAATTAGCTGCCAAACTTGAAGATGTCCCTTTGTGGCTAACCTTGTGTCACAAATTGAGACTAATTTAACACGTTTGGTGAATATTTTCTTCCCTGTGAATTTGATTTGTTAGAACATTTGTGGCTTTGACAGCTTTCACCACTGTGTCACCATTCAGGATGGGTAGCCTGAGAAAAGGAGGAAAAATAACCACAAATCTAATTGTCTGAATATCCTTTGGCTTCCTTTCCCCTTGTTTCAGGCCCAAAAGAAGAAAGCTCTTAAAGCTGATGAGACAATAAATTCAATTATCCTGCAAACTGGGTTTGACTGCCCAGATTCTGTGCTGTGTTTCCCTGTGTTTGCTATCCATTCTTCTGGAATTGTTTAAATTTGTCCCCGTAGAAGGTTGCCTATTAGCTTTGCTAATGAATTTACCAGTGCAAAAGACCACTTGCAGGGCTGTTTGAAACATAATGAATGTAATTATTTAGTACCAAACTGGGACAACAGCTTTTTCCCATTTGACAAGAATAATTCTTTATTCTCTCATTAGCCATGGGCCTTGATCTGCTAAACTAGTTATTGAACCACTTGTCCAAAGGAGCTTTGCTCTAAATGCACCTTCCCTTATTTAACTCAGACTAGTTTGATCATTTTTTTCTACATCATGTTGTCACTGTGCTTGCATGCAAAGAGTTATCCATGCTGGGGCTGTTGCTTTGCTTGACAGCTTTTTTTTGTGTGTGGTTGTAAAGTGAGCAAAGGGCTAGAGAGCAATTATTGGTGAGATGCTTGGCTTCTTGAGAAGTCTTTTTGCCTGTCCTGTGTGTAATGGATGCAAAACTGTATGGGGCTAGTTGACATCCTGTAAACTCCATAGGAAATCCAAGTCAATGAATCATAAGGAGTCTCCCACTGAGTAATGTGTGTCAGGGCATTTTTGCAAATGCAGAGAGAATGAGAGATGCTGGAAGGAGGAGATGCTTAAGCAAATAGCTTTCAGCTGGCAGAAATGTTAAGTCTCAGAAAGTTCAGGAGTTTTACTTCAGAAACTGCACTATAAAAAGAAGTTGACTTGTAAAAGGATGACACCAATCCTCCCTACTCATGGCAGTCAAGACAAGCCCTCTGCTAAGATTGGATTAGGTTGAGGAAGTTGCCACAGGTAACAGGTTTTATGTCATACAAGTTATCACCTGTAAGTGATTCATTTAATGTATTGTTTTTATTTCCTATCAAGCATGGAGAAGCTTGCTTATTGGACTTTTGGTCATCCACACCAAAATCATTTAGCCAGATCTGGGTACCAGGCAGCCTGATTCAATGGGAATGATATCATTCTCTGCCTCTGCTAACAAATTATTTCTACAGCACCAACTTCTGAACAAAATTATAAACAGCATCGTCATGCATCTCTTCCATTGATCTCCTTTAAATGTACCAAGCAGGTCAATTTCAACTGGAGTTGGCAGTACTTCAGGTGCCTAGATCCTGAGCCATAAAGAGCTTTGTATACAGGTTTATTTGACCAACACTGAATTGTACTCTGAAGCTTATTGATAATCAGTGCACTACTCAGTGCATTGCTTAAATGACCCGGTGGCTCTCACTTGCCAGCATATTTTGTATCAGTTGCAGGTTCTAGATAATTATCAGTGTCAAGCACAGTCCAGAGCAACATGATAATATTTGGACCAGCTCATGCAGATGCCTCCTTGCTTTATTGGAGTATAAGAAGACAGAAAAAGCTTCTTTCACCCTATGGCCTAAAACAAGGTTTGGGTCTTAGTGAGCTTGTGGGAAGATGGGGAATGGGAAGTGAAGCAGATGCAAGTTATGCATTTAAGACTGTATATCATGCTGTTTAACCCTAAAAAAAGGGAGGTAATTTTGATGGGAATTGTGTTAAATTAACCTGTCAGTTTTTCCATATCTTTTAATCCTGTAAGTAATCCAGACAAGAGGCAAGACCAGTAGGACTAGCTCTGTCTTTATCCTATTAAGAGAATCATGCAGGACTGAAAGTATTTTTCTGCTTCTCTCCTTTTACCCTCTGGAGAACTAGGGAGGGTCCCTTCTGAAACACTTCCCGCACCCTCCCTCATTCTGTGGGCTAAGAATCTTTGACATGTTGGTTGTCCAATCTGCAGCCCTTCCTCCTGTCTCCAAGGTCATTCCCACATATCATTAAAACATTATCTGTAGCACAATGTATTGTAAACCAGAAAGGAAAAGGTATCCTAAGTTCACCAATAAGAATGAAACAGTTCAAGCATTCTTTCTGACAGGTAAACAATAATCAAGACTACAGAACTGGGTATGTTTGTCCTAGAAGCTTAAGGTTTTTTTTTTTTTTACTTTTCTTATAATAATTCAGAATGGTTTATCTCTCATCCATTTTGTCCTTACAACAACCCATTTTATTGTGAGCTGTCCAGAGTTGCTTGTAGCGAATTGGGTGGCAAATAAATTTAATAAATAAATAAACTCTGTAAAATTTAGGCTGAGCAATAGTGCCTGCTCTTTAAAGCTGTTGTTGGGTTAGGTAACAGTCAGCAATCAAGCATGTATATCCAGCACAGTTGAATTTAAATATCTGCGGATTGATGAAAATTGGGATGGTGTCTAGGCTACATGGCTTTACATTCTCTTCATTTCTTTTCTAAGATTTTTTAACACTTAGAAAATCTATAGTTGCTTTCTATAGATTTTTCTACAACTTAACTTATGTTTCTATGTACTTTAAATTCTATTTCTATGCAATCACTGGAACGTGTGTGTGTATATATTTGTTTAAATCCAATGTTTCTTCTATGTGCTTTATACAAGCACAACAGTAAAGTCCTAGCATGCTTTCTAAAATGTAATTTTCCTATGTTTTGTAATTTTTGTAAGTTATGAAATTAATGTTAATTTTTGCATTTCTTTTTAAACCTGGACCTGTAGACAGCAATAGACTCCATAAAGTCCTTGTTTTGGAAGTCACAGTGTTCTACGAGAAAGAAAAATGGTAACAACTTGTTTTGCATTACTGGCAAGTAAATTAACATAGGAATGTAACTGACTTGCAAATGTATCTTCTTCACATATTGGCACCTATCTCCAAAATAAAGCAGCTCTTGTCCAAAATTGATGAGCTGAGTCCTGTCTCAGAAATTTGGAGCTTTCCAAATTTTTTCAAGATTTTTCATGGTAGTTTGTAAACCCCAAGCTGATATATACTTGTACATTCCATAGAGAAGAGCCCCACAAAGGGAAAATGCTAAGGAAAAAGAATTGTTTTTATGAGTGACGGCTGAAGTTTCTAATTAGAAAATGGCTCTACTAGCATCTCCCTCCCCTTTTTATTCATAATATTGGTGGAAATTTGGAATTATAAAGGCAAAAGAAAAATTATGGTGAATTTTCACACTCCTCTTTCCTCAGATTCATATTCCTTCTTAGTTGAAATGGCTAAGGGTTCAGCATCATCTGAGAAAAAGTTTCAAACTCATGGCCTTAACTATTTATTCATTAAATAGTTCATTAAATCACAGTATTCTGTTTGTAGATGAACCATCTCACTACATTCTTAAAATATAATCAGATTATCTACCAAGGGCTCCATGAAGAGAAAAAGACAGAAGATAGTGGTGGTACTCCAATTAATTTGCCATATTTTTCTGGTTCTAGGAGTCAATGGATTTTTATGGCAAGTGATTTGGCCCAAAAATATACTATTGCTTGCTCCTAAGAGATGATTAATTTTTCTCATGGCTTGCTGTTACACAGTCAACAATCAAACCTTAAATCCAAGTTTTGTTTTACATATTGGATTTAAAGTGCTCATATGACCTTAAAAAACAAACATTTTTTTAAAGTAATCTTGCTAATTCTTTTCTCAGGCTGAAATCTTGACTAATACAGTTTCAGATGAATTTTCAGCTGGATATTACCAATAAGGCTGATTATGCTATTGCAATGAAATGATTATTGGTCACTTATTTATGTTATGCTGTATTTATGACGCTATGTGTAATTCCATAGGGATCCTTTATTTCAGAAGAATATGAAAAGTGTAACATCATTTAAATGCTGACCTTCATTCATTTACTTGGCCACCAGAATGCATTTTCAAAACAGGTAGAAAGCTGAAAAACCCACTAAAACTGTGGTTGGAGAATCAAGCGAGTTATGGGAAAATCCAAGTTCAACTCTTATGTAGACATGAATCTCTTGGAAAGAGAATAATTGTAGAACAATAATACAAAAGCTCCATTGCAGACAGCAACTCTTGGCACAACCAGGTAAGGCCGGACAAATTTCTGCCTGAAAACCTAGTGAGTCACTGTCAATCAAACTGGACAATTTGGTTTAAATGGATTTGCTATAAGGAAGGTTGCTACATTTCAGTGACAATATTGGATCTGTCACTGTACCTCAGCTATTGGATCTGTCACAATAACTCGGTCTTGTTGTTTCTGTGTTGTTCTTTCACTTTAATTGCCCAGAAAATGGTAGATATTGGTTAACCCATGAGATACCTCATAGGATTTTCATAAGGTTAATGGAAAGTAGAGGGCAGCTTTGTATATTCTCCTGATAACTCGTTGGAGGAAATGTGGGATATAAATGCAGAAAATAAATAACATGATGTAAGATCTCTTTTATTATGCAGAGAACCTGAAAAGGCACCATTTTTATGTCTTCATCTTAAATCTGACATTCTAAAGTCCAGAGTGGAGGCTGGCAGGAAGGTGAGATATTATTTATTCATCTATTCATTGTGTTGTTGTCCAGTTTCTGTGATATAAGGATCAATGCTTGTCCTACTTTCCAAGTCACTTTTCTCTTTGTAGTGGGAAGCTAACTGGAGAAAATGTTTATGTTGCACAATATTTAGAATTGTAATGCAATAAGAGAACAAACATAGTTTGCTAGTATGGAATAGAAGTATACACCACACTCTGACTGAAAGAGAATAGATCTGTATCACATAGAGAATGTAGCTGTATTTATTTGATATATGTAAGGCAAACCTACCTTTAGTTTCATGGAAAATGTATTTGAGCCATGCTGATTTGCAGCTGCTTCTTCCTTCTTTCCCCAAAATACATTGCAGATATACCCCTGGAGATTCCAAATTTATCAAAATGATATGATATATCTTGTAGGAATTGTAGCATTTAAAAATGCAGACGTATGGTTATATGTTTCCATGCTCTCTTTGCCCTGGGGAAATAGAATTATAATTAAAAATAATGATTCCCAACCCTTATTTATTTTTCAATATTTGGAGGTGCGGTGGCGCAAGTAGTTAAGAGCTCGGCTTGACTGGAAAGTCAGCGGCCCGAGTTCAAGACCCAGAGTTGCCGTACAGCAGGGTGAGTGCCTGCTGTTCCGCCTTAGCTCCCACCCACCTAGTGGTTCGAAAGCACACAAGCGCAAGTAGATTAATAGGTACCACCCCTTCTGGTGGGAAGGTAGTCGTGTCCATGTGCCTTTGGTATCTAGTCATGCCAGCCACATGACCATGGAAGCATCCCAAGATGAACACTGGCTCTTTGGCTTGGAAACACGGATGAGCACTATACCCTAGTCATCATGACTGACAGGGGCACCTTTACCTCTCCTTCCCCCTCCAGATTCAGTATAAAGTTTTTTGGAGGACTTGAATGACATGGCTTCCAAACACATTTTTTCAAGTCCTTATGTGGTGAAGTCTGTCTCTTGTCAGAAGCCCATCATGTAGATAGTATAGACCACGGTCCAGAAATTCAAAGTTTTCTTGATGGCACCATGCTTGACCCAGCAGTTTATCTCTGAAATCCTCTGTTGCTTCATTGGGTTTTGACTATTTATTGGAAATATGGATGAAATATTTCATGAAACTGTGAAATATGAAACTGTGCTCTTAAGTCTTTGGCCTTCGTACCTCATAGTCCCTTGCTAATGAAGCACATATTGACTTTGGTATTTATTGGTTTTCACAGTTATTTAGTGTGTATTAGCAATAATATCTTTTGTTCCTTGGCTTTTTCTAAAATCAGCTTGAACATCTGGCATCTTCCTTTCCATGTAGGGTTCTAATCTGCATTAGATGAGCCTAAAGATTATTTTTGCTGGCTTAAGATATACCAATGTAGCTGTGAAGAAAATGTGTGACAACTGTTATCAAAATCTCATCTTAGACCTAAGAGGGAGGAATAATTGAGGAAAGAAATCAAGATTGGCCTGCCTTATTTCTCTTTGGTATAAGAGGGAAGGTATGGGAAAATCTGTCAGGATTTCAAGAATCTCATATTATACCATGTAACAGTTGAGTTGCAGTAGTTTCTGTGGTGTCTGTTTCGTGACCTACTCTACCTCAAAGGGCTAATGCATGTAAAATTAGAACCCATTGAGGTGGGCAGTTAATACATTTAAATAAATAAATAAAATTAAATATATTGAATAATCCTTTGTATACTCCATTAAGTCTTCTTTCTTTTGATATTGTAGGTAATTGACCTCTTCCAATTTGCTAATCTCTGTGTTGTATTCCAGATTTGCTAGCATACTTTGGTTAAAACCTGTACTGATCCTTCTTCTGTTGCTGGCCACATTGCTCTATGCTGTAGATATTGCATCAATTTCTGTGGCCTTCTGACTTGGTAATCATCAGAAGGCTGATCTAACTATATCTTCTAATATTTTCCTTGTTTTTCAGTGCCTGTTTCCATCTTTGATGCTGTTATATAAGTTGTAATACTACTTCTTCTGTTTTCTAGTAGATTTTGAAATTTTTTGTTTTTTTTTTTCAGATTTTTGTCTCTTGGGTTCTCTTCTTGGTAATTTCCACCATTCTGACATCAGTTTTCTTTCTTCTTCTTGATCATTGTCAGTCTCTTTTTACATTCATCTTTAACAACATTTGCTTTTCCTTTGGTTCTTTATTGATGACATTCTGGTCTTCAAAATGATTCCTTGTGTTCTTGGAAATTGTAGATATATGCTCAAGATCATTTCATGGAAACTGATTGGTATTTTTTTTACTGATTGGTATTTTTTTCACATGGCTTGACATGGTAATTAGACATGAGTGGTTCATGATGTGCTCCACAGTGAGCTACTGGCCATGTCTTTGCTATTATAAATGAACTCTTTCACATCCTTACACAAATAATATACTCAGTTTGATTTATATGTATTCCATTGATGATGTCCATGTACAGTATATAAACATCATTTTGTTTGTTGGAAGAATATGATAGTTATGAAAAAAATATTGAATTGGCAGAAATAGATGTTGTTCTCCTGCCTCATTTCTATTTCCTAGGGCATACAATCCAACTATGTTTTCCTCTATACTATTTCTTCCTAAAGGAAATCATCCTAATTGTTCATTGGAAGGACAGACACTGAAGCTGAAGCTCAAATGCTCTAATGTGAAGAGAGAACTCATTGGAGAAGAATATGATTTTGGGAAAGATTGAAGGCAAAAGGAGAAGGAGATGGCAAGGGATAAGATGGTTTGATAGCATTGTAGATGTGATTGGCATGGATTTGGGCAGACTCTGGGAGGCACAGGGAGGGCTGGTGTGCTGTAGTCCATGGGGTTGTAAAGAGTCGGACATAATGGAGTGACTGATACTATTTCCAGTGCTGGCATACCAGTCTCTAACCACATTGTACACAGGAACAATCTTTGCTATATCTTTCCTGGCTATAAAGAAATGCTATTTATTTTTGTTTTGTTTTATTTTTGTACATAGAATAGCAAAGATAATATCTTCTGAGTGAAACTGTCCAATCCTACTCCATTTCAATTTGCTGATGCCTAAGATATCAATGTAAAATCAATTCATTTCATCTTTTACAGTACTGAGGTTTCCCATGTTCATGCTCCTTTCATTCCATGTTCCCACTGTAATTCTGTCTTTGCAACTTTGGATTTTCTTTTTCTGCATGGTAATTTCAGTAACTAGAATTCCCAAAAGCTTTCATGTAGCTACATCATGAACACCTTTTATAACCCAAAAATTCAAATTCTTTATTGGCCAAGTATAATTAGATGCACAAGGAATTTGTCTCTGGTGCAGAAGCTCTCAGTGTACTTGTAAGATAACAGTAAATAAAATAGTAACATAAATAAAATGAAATGTATGTATTCTAATCGAAAAATGTGCATCAAAAATGCGCCGCCAGTAGAAAAGGGAAATAAAGGAAGGAGTAGAATTAGAACCAAAATCTATTGGCACATATGTATAAACATTAGACAGAACTTTCAATTTAATTTAAAATTTCTTACACTATAGTAATTGCTGTATCTGTCATACAGCATGAGTTAAGTATTCAGCAGAATGATGGCACAGGGCAAAAAAACTGTCCCTGTGTCTGGCTATTTTGGTATACATGCCCTATAGCACCATCCAGAGGGAAGGGGTTCAAACAAGTTATGACCAGGATGAGAGGAGTCTGCAGATATCTTCTCTGCCCTCCTCTCCTCGCATTCCCTGCTCTCCTCTGTATAAAACAATGCCTTTGCTATTGTTATTAAAATTATTTGTCTCCAGCATCTTCCTATATCATTTATTTATGAAATCATTGCTGCCCAATATAGGGGTCTCCTTGCTTAATAGATAACTGCCAAGATGACCTTAATGCCTTTGGCGGTCCTCTAGGGAATATATATTCTTGCTATATACTCCTGGTGTTTTTTCTTTATTCTCCCACAAACAATCCCAGTACATTTCCCACCCACCCTCTTCAGCCTCAATAAAGCTGCATTGTAGAATTTGAAGGGGAATAGATTATATGCACAAAGATAATTATACAGTTACAATATAATTATTCTGATATGTCCTCCTTCAGAGCAGTTAGTATATGTCCCTCTCTGCACTCCATCTGTGATTGTCTTTCTTTGGGAACAAGTTTTGGAACTGACGTAGCAATTGACATAATGATTCTGAAAATATTCAGGTGAGCAAATCTATTCCCAGATAGTAGAAGGATATGAACCAAGACATAAAAGACACCAAACAAGTAGAAAACTTTCACCCATGTTCACCATTTCATATTAAATAGGGTCAGCTTGCTCTAGGTCCATGTATTCAAGAATTCCATCTGATGGTCTTCAGGAAAAAGGGATTTTCTATCCCTGCCCCTATGCTTTGGGATTTCCTCCTTACTGAGATCCAGTCTATCCTTTCTCATCTGGCTTTCAGGAGAGCTATGAGCTCTGGAGGAAGAAACATTAAGAATATTGGGAGGCCTTGGCAGATGTATGACTTTGTTTTTTTCTTTGTCTCTTCTATTATTGTTGGGGTGGACACAAAACATTTCTTTAATGAGTTTTTTTTTATGAAGAGTGTTCCTACATTTTTGAGTCCTTTTGTTTTTGGTAGCTGAGTGAGATACAAGAAAAACAACTTGTATGATAACAAAGCATGAATTAAGATTTGTTTCCTGACCTTTGCATTTGTGTCGGGAGGAACCGTAAATTTCTTCCCCACAGGTTTACATTTAATCTCATAGTGTAGAGGATATAGCAGAGAAAAATATATGTTAGTTGTAAGCCATTTAGATATTTTTTTAGAGTAAAATAGATCTTATGAAAAGGAATAAGTAAAAACATGAGAGCAAGTTCAGTGGTAAAGAAAAACTGAAGAGACAGGAAAGAAAGAAAGAAAGAAAGAAAGAAAGAAAGAAAGAAAGAAAGAAAGAAAGAAAGAAAGAAAGATACACCTTCTGAGTGAGAGGGGTCTGTCACTCACAAGCTGATTGCCGTAGTCAGACTATGAGACTGACAGCAATACCAGTGGAAAAGAATTGTGAGATACTTTGGTCCAAATATGCTTCAAACAAGCCAAAACAGATCTGTCTCAGCAGACTGAGAGATGGTCATTAATTTTTAATACTGTTA
>JANHZU010009257.1:8651-20056 GCA_032468055.1 Acrochordus granulatus | reverse complement strand
ATATATGTCAGAAATTCAGATTTAATGTGATCCCTTCTTCTAAGAGTCTATTAAATTGAAGTTTTATTGTATTCATATCAAACCTGTTTAATTAATCACATTTAATTTGAATTAAATGGCAAAGAAGCTCAGCTGAATGTTTGTCTTTAAAAAAACAACATTTCTTTCTTCTGCCATCATCTCTTTTTGGGGAGAGAGGAGCCTCTGTCATCCTATTTATAGGCTAAGCATGACCATTAGCATAAAGAAAGGTTGTGCACCAATTTTGTCAAGTTGCCTTGTGATTGATTCCTCACCCCTCTGTTCAGTGCACAATGTCGATCACTAGTGACCTAGAATTCGTGTTAAGAAATCAGCATTTTTGCCAAGGTGAAAATCAAAGAACCTTGAGGAAAAGATGGAACTATGTCACATGTAATAAAAAAGGAGCAGAACTTGAAGTAGGGATACAATACTGAGTTTCACCAATATGAACATACCAAAACCCCAGCTGGATTAGACCTGAGGCTTATTTAGTCCAATGTTTTAGGTCCCATAGAAGTCAGATGGATGGATTTGGAAAATTCATAAGTTTGGACATCAGAATAAGTATGAAAACCATCTTCCACAGTCACCTCCTAGCAAACTGAAGGCTTGTTATATATGAATCTGCAGAAGTTTCAGCCAGTCATCAGTACTGTAGAAGGAACTGTAGGTTTTCATAATCATTATTCATGTTGGAATGACTTCTGGGCAATGCCACAGGAGATCATTTATATGTGCTGATGTTCCTATATTTTATCGTAAAACTGAACTTGGCAGCAAATGTCAAGTTCTTTGAAACATTCACTAGTCCACCAAAATAACCGATTTCCACATGGATGATGGTAAGTAGACACTTCTTAAATTATCCAAATGCTTTTCAGTGAACAATAGAATTTCATCCAATGGCTTAAAACCAACAAACAAACTTGATAAGGCAAATTCTGAATTGCCTTCACCTTGCCACCTCCAGGGACGTCCCTGATCAAAAAAGTCAATATGGTGACCACGTCCATATGACTGAAGCACCATCTCTTTGTTTTTTGTTTTTTGTGTTGATACAGGCAGTTCTCAACCTTATGACCACAAGTAGGACTAAATTTCCATTCTATGGGTCATTACACGAGTCATGCCTGATTTTATGTTCACTTTTGCCATAGTTGTTAAGTGAATCACTGCAATCGTTAAGTGGATCCAGTGGTGGTAAAATGAATCTGGCTTCCCCACTGACTTTGCTTGTTGGAAACCAGGTGGGTGATCATAAAGCCCCAAGATGCTGCAAGGACTCATTAATGCACAGTTGCCAAGCAGCTGAATTTTGATCACATGGCAATAAGGATGCTGCAAGTGTGAGGACTGGTTACAAGTCACTTTTTTCAGTGCTGTTGTCATTTCAAGTAGTCGCTAAACAAATGGTTCTAAGTGGAGGATGGCCTGTACATGTAAAAAAGTGGCTTCAGTGTATGAGATCTACTGTCATATTGATTTTTTCAAGCCCCCTATGGACACTTCTGTGTCTTGATGTGGAAAATGATGGTACCCTGGGTCATTCTTGCTTCGCAAGATCACCGCAATTGTATATCAGTTAATGTTGAAGAGCAATTTAGCATATCATCTCCTGCCCACGGACTCACTCCCTTCAGCTCCACCTCCTACGCTCTCCTCATTTTCCAGCTGAACTCTAAGGTAAAATGAGATCTGTAAAAATCCTAGCAGGGATTGCACATTGTCAATTCGAGTCAGGCAGTTCACTGAGAAATGCTTTTATCCTGGCAAACAAAAAGCTTTTAGCATATCGTTTTTCTTTTTATATGAGACTGAAGAAGACTCCTGGATTGGAGTCGAAACATTGCTCTGTAGCATCGAAAAATAAAAGTCCAGTCACCTTTTTAAATTTGGTGTGCAAGATTTTTTTTTTTGCTATAAAACATGACCTGGATTAATGAGAATATACATAAACAAAAAGCTTTTAGGTTATTCCAGACTGGCTTAGGTTGACACCAGAGTAGGTTCTGCTTGTTTTCTGCAGATGCTTGCACTGTTTTTCATTGTGCTAAAAATCCATTAAAAGGAGATTAAATTACAGAATAAGGAGAAGAGGAGAACATTTTCTAAGAGGGTTGAGATCATCCCAAATTACCGTACCACAGGGTGCCTCATATCGGTTAATCCAGTATAGCTGTAACAACTTCCAAGGCTCCCCCATGGTGTTTCTCAAGATAATCTCCCTCTCATTCACTGCACCACATGCTAAAAGAAGAATGAACGTGGTTGTCATTTCTCTCTTGGTAGCCTGCAGAAAATTGTTTATTACGCAGCCGGGCAAGAGTAGAATACCGAGAATTAACTATTAACTTGGGGAGATGAAGTTGGCATTGCAAAGCAAAATATCAGGATTGTTATATAGGATTATGAATGCCGGCATCCAAATGATGGACTAGACAAAGGCCGTGCAGTTTCCAGCTGCTGCGGGACTATTTAATATGCCACACAAGAGTTCTTCAGTAATCACAACACTAATGGTGGGATCTTTGCAATAGCAAACAACATTTCAGTGAGGGCAGTTTGTGCCTCTGTCTCTTTCTGGTGTCATTGTGTTTATGTGTACGTATCGATTACTTTTAAATCAAGCTTAATTCCTGATGGTTACGTATATATAGCAGTTCCAAGGGTTGTTTTATCAAACTAAGATGGTGATCAAAGTGATGGTTTTGAACTAAGGTGGAACTAGAATTCCTGGTGTCCCAGTGTCTTGCCTTCACCATTGCACCAAACTGGTTCTCCCAGATAACTTTTTTTGGAGAAAGAAATCCAAGACTTTTTTTGCAGTTTTTGGAAGCCACCATCAATATGCTGGGATCTATTCCTAAACATGGTGTGTATGTGTCTATGTGTTTTGAAGGACAAGATATGGCAACGCCTTTCAAGAATGCTATTCTTTGAGAAGCTGTTTGTATGTTCTGTCTCTGTACTACTTTAACATTAGTCCTTATTATGGAAACTCATCAAACTTCATGTTCTACCTTTGTCTACAATTTTGGGGAAAGAAAAAGTTAAAATCGTGATGATTTTGACTGATCTTGAACATCTAAGCAGGTTATGACCAGACCAGACCTTGGGTGGGAGATGAACACTGTTGGATAGGTCAGGAACTTGAAAAAAAATTATCCTGAGGAAGGCAGCCAGTTTTTGTACTTCTTTCGAGAAAACTTCATAAAGCTGCCCGTGAAGTCACCAGAAATTGACCTAAATTCAATTTAATTTAGCTTACCTTTCTCCTATTAAGATTTTAATATTAATATTTTATTTATTTTCAAAGAAATGAAAGCAAAGCTTCCAACAGTAATTTGGATAGTGTCCCTAAAGATATAATATAGTACAGTCAGGAATAGCAGTAACAGAATCACTAGTGGTAGTAAATCCATATCCTGCTGTTATTACAATCCCAAATTCAGAAACATCAAAATAGACCTTTAGTGACTACAAACTCTGATCCAAACCCTATGAAGGGACAACTGTCATGGCTTTTAAGAACTAGATAATTTTAATTCTTGAAGGTAATTAACTATATGTTTGTGAACTGATTTCAATGATCAAACAGATGGTCCTGTAGGACGTTGTAGGCCCTAAAGTTACTTGTTTAACAATATCCATTCTCCAGCAGCTTAAAAAAAAACCTCAAAATGTTGGATCATATCAGACTTTATGGACCTTAGGACTTCTCCTCCTATGATCCTATCAAGATTCTTCAGCTGTCTTTATGCTTTGGATTTGTTATGTGGTTAGATCTCCTGCATCCCTTCAACATGTTTAAACCTCAACTTAAGTTCCCTCAACCTCAACTTCTGGTGTGCTACCCAGAGCCTCTTCAAGCAGTGTCAATGAATTATGATTATTAAATATTATGGAAAAAAATAGCAAAATACACATGCCGGCATATTTCCATTTAATTTAAATCTATTCTATTACTTTGAGTCCTCCAAGACTCAGAGCTGTTCTCAGTCTGAAACCTTGGCCTGCGTAGTCTCATATTCTTGCTGTACTCTTTGGCTCCTCCTGAGCCAGATTCCATGAAAGAAAAAATGCTTCATATCTAATAAAAGAGACTTTCAAGCACAACAGGATTATTCAAGATATTCTCAGTTAAGATTACAAAAGAGCTAATTTGAAACTATGACTGTCTTTCCCCCACCCCCCAAAAAAGGCTATAGTATGGTATAGGTAGACCTCAGTTATGATCACAACTGAGCCTGCAATTATGGTTTTAAGTCATAAAGGTCATTAAGTGGCTTATCACATGACCACATCCAATTGTATGACCTTTTTTATAGTGGTTGTTCAGCAAACCATTGTTCTGTTCGCCTCGTGCAGTTTTTTCCAGAAACCAGAAGTAAATGCTGATTTCCAACAAAAAAATGTGATCACTTGATAACCAGACACTGCAAACACCTTGAATACAAGGCAGTTGCTGACTGTCCAAAATGTGGTCACAGCCGTTTGATATTCAAATCTTGGTCTTTTGGAGGGTCTGTCGTAACTCTGAGCAGTTGCTAAGCAACCAGGCATATGTCAAGGACTTCCTGCAGATAGTTCCTTAGGATGAATGAAGCTTGAAGGAATGCACAAAGCAATTTCACAAGCTTGCCTTCTAGCAGATGAGGGTTTTTGTGACCTCCTATACCTATCACAACAATAATTTCATCTTTATTGTGATGATGTGGTTGGTCAGAGAACCCGTCAAGCACATTAAAAGCTGTGCCCGCTGCCTTATCTTCAAAACTGGAGACTTCTGTGTTGAGAGACCATGGGAAAGAAGGGAGCAAACCTCTGAAGGTTCATCTCAGAAGAGACGATCCAGGTAAGAAATTGTGAAAGGCATGGAAACAAAGGGTTTCAAAGAATGTCCACCTGAATTAGCTCACTATAAACAGAGACGGGCTACTGAACTTAACAATTTTCAAGATTCTTAATCCACCAAGCTTAATACAGAAGAGATCTTCCTGAAGATCACAGATCTTCCATGGTTCTTGATCTCTTTCAGAAGAGATCTTCCATGGTTCTTGCTTGCGTGGTCTGGCCAGCTATGTGGGACTCAATCCAACCTCAAAACTATTTCCCAGAGACACGGTGGGTTGCTGCCTAAATCCGTTCAGTGGCTACCTGGACTCTTCTTCTCCTTCTTCTTCTCCTTCTTCTCCTTCTCCCCCTTCTCCTTCTCCTCCTCCTCCTCCTCCTTCTTCTTCATTTTGAATGCCTCTTCTGAAAGTCAATCAACTGGACACCCAAAGCCAAGAAAAATCAGATGCTGAAGAAAGGATGACGGGAGGGTCAAGGCCGTCTCCTACATTCGATGTCACCACCTTCTTTCAGATCCGGGCAACAACAAAAAAAAAGGAGACCAGCGAGGAGAGCCTTCCGCACAGCTCTCCTTTGTCCCAGCATCTTGCCAAGCGGCAAATTAAGCCACTGCAGCACTTTCTTTTCAGACCGCAATTACATTTCTCGCTGAATGGAAAAGATAAGCTGACACAGCTTCGCCCGTGCCCCTTTGAGGTTTTGTTCTGCTCTTCTTTTGGCAAGTCCCAGCTGTCTGTCTCATCCACTTGAAAGAAAAGATGAGGCGATATGCAAATGGACGCGGCAACGTTGAACGGCGAGTTTTGTTTTTTGTTTTGCATCGCATTAAGAAAGCCGTTGCATTTAAAACACAGATTATTCACGCAGCATGACTTCCTTTCGTTGCTGAGGGTCGCCTGGCGTTTTCTGTTAGCGGCGGTGGGCTGTGCGCGTGGGTGCATGGATGAATGTCTATGCATATATGGTCTTCCTGTGTGTCTCGGTGTCGGTGGCTTCTGTCATTACGGATGGACTTTTCCTTCGCTTGAAATAAATCTGTGGCCGTTTTCAAACGTTGCTTGGAGAAATTGCTAATGGTAATCACCAAAAACAAAAACCAAAAAGTTCCCTTCCCCGGAAAGTCATCTTTACTGTGAAATTGTTGTTTTAAATAAGATTGGTCAGAGTTTATGAAGGAGGCTCTTGGTGGTTAGGAAATGTCAGGGGCTTTAAACCATATTATTTTCTTGAAAGCTATTTTCTAAAATAAAGAAAGAAGCCTCTCTTCAGTGAATAATGCTTAGACCCTGCAAATGAATTTCCAAATCAGGCACTGAGAAGAAGGAAAATAAATTTGGTGAAATAATAGTCATTTGAGGAGGGCAGTTCCATGCCACTGTACCTAGTATGGCTTTAGGAATTATTTCATATGTATTTATTTCATGTGATTTATTTAAGATTTCTCACCCAGCTATTTTATTTAAATTATATCTGCACTTTGCAGTATTAATTTAAACTCTTTTAAGGCAGTTGGATAGTTTTAAAATGAAGAAGCCAGTGAACAAACAAATAAATAAACCAACCAACCAACCATCAATAAGATATAATTGTAGAAATGCACAATGTAGTTAAGCTCAAAATAGAATAAAAATCACATGAAGGTGTCACATGTTCAAGCTCTACATAAATCCAGTTTATTGATATCTATGACTTTATGTTTCTCCTCCCAAAAGTATTTTAGGTAGAACTATCCAAGGAAGTCTTCTGCATATTTTTACCTCTTCTTTTACAATCAATAATTCATTGGAGAATCCTTTCAAGAAAAAAATTTAGGAGCAACTCTGATAGGGACGATGGTATCTTCTCATCATTATTTCATTATGAGGTTGCCACAAAATGTGCAAATGTTTCTCTTCATATTGCACAAGGCTCTCTCCCCCCACCTTCCTGGCTTCCCACACTCCACTAAGCCTCAAGGAAAAATATTAGTCGTGAATTATTCTTAGGAAAATTTGTCATCAGAGTTGCTACCATCACCACAAAGAGGCATTCCTCTTTTTGAGCTGGGGGAAGAGAATTCCTTCTTCTCATGAAATCCTGAAATGGGTGGTGAATTAAAAATAAAAAAGGCTCTTTGTACCCCTCTCCAGTTTTAAGTATGTCTTTTGGCCACGAATGAATGCTCACCCCTGTACTATGGGACTACATGAGAGAGAGGAAGTAAACCATTGAATTCTCCTGCTTCGAAATTGGATTAATTAAACAGGCAAATATGGCTGTGCTTGTTTTAAAAATGTTTGCGAAGTGCTTCAAATCTTACAGAAATGTGCACATGATAGTTTAGATAAGGGGGACCAAGAAAAGACCATCAGGGAGTCAGGACACAGAGAGTTTCACCAATAATGGTGAAATAAATTTCACCAATAATGGTGAGCTGACAGCAGCTCTCACCCCACCTTGCCCTTGAGCTGAAGGCCTTTCCACCCACCCCATCTGAATTCCAGCAATCCTTTTGTGAAGTTCCAGGGAGGAGGGAGGTAGAAGAATTCTTGGGTTCCCAAAGAAGCATCTCACAATGACACAGTAGTATTCAGGAGCAACCTCTTGCTGGAGAAGGTTTAAATCACATGCCAGATGTGCTCAAGTGGAGACCAAAAGTTCCCTGTGCTTAAGATCCCATCTGAGAGTGGTCTAGTGTTGAATCAGATCTCCACGAGCTGTTGCTTCTACGTGGAACATGAACATTGCTTTTGAAATGTGGCGATTGGGAGAAATTATACTCCCGTTCTATCCTTTTATCTGCTGGATTTACAACCTTGTAAATTGCTAATTACTTGGCTGGGGCCTGAAGGAACTGGGACACTCAACACCTAGGATTTGCATGGAGTCTGTGAAAGATTTACACAATTATTTTTCCCTTGAAAATACATGTACTGTATGGTATTTTTTTTGGGTGGGAAACATTATTGTACAACTACATTACACTTTGATTACTTCCAAATATAGGATTAGTTCATCCTAAGGTGTGTGTGTGTGTATGTTTTCAAAAGGCAGCTGGCCTTTCTTGAAGACATTTCACTTCTCAACCAAGGTAGAGGGTAGAAATACAATACTACTTTTCCCCTGTTTACAATGTAGTCCTTCTATTCCCTCCTGATACTTAGAACTGAAGAAGCTTATTGGATGAGCAGTGAAATGTCTTCAAGAAAGTCCAATTGCCTTTTGAAAAACTACTTTTGGGATAACCATGATATGGATAACTGAGAAGCTCCATGGACATTTGGGATCAGTTCACTACTATAAACAAAAGGAGGAACCTGTCTGAAAATGTCTATTGAAAAGTGCTGAAGCCCATCGATGATGGAAAAACATCTAACCTTGGCTAATTGCTTCCATGGTCAAACTGTTCTTACCATTTGAAAGTTTTCCCTCCTAGCATTCAGTCAAAATTAGCCTTCCTCTAAGTTAAGTTCATTCTTCTGTGTTCTGCATTCTCTCTTATTCCACAGTCTTGACTTTATATACTAACAGGTTTTGGCCTGTGTGTGCATCCTTTCAGCTGTTTGAAGAAACTAGTCATATCTCAGTTCCCTTCTGTTTTCTCTTCTCAGGCAATCATAGCAATGTCAGAAGAACATCTCTATGAGATCCTAATGGATGGGTTGCTAGTATCTTTACTTCTGATTCAAAGTTAGAAAGTGTAGCAAAATGGCTTTGAGAATCTAATCACCATTCCATGTTGACACTGGCTAGTTGCAAATGTCCATAATTTCAGGCATTATTTTTCCCCCAGGTTTAGTGAAAAATGCTAGAGGCCAAACTTGAATCCTTTCATGCTCAGAAAGTAACAAGTACACCTGACCTACAACCAACTGTTGCCTGCATATTTTAGAAAGTTCATGCTTCCCATCTGTTTCATGTATGGTTGTGCATAATTTCAAAACAATGGAAAATCCAGCATTTTTTCCTCCAAATGAAATTCTAGCCCATAGAATTGCTTCTGGACCTCTCAACAGAATATTTCTTCAAACAACACTGTTGCCAGTGTTGCCTTCTAACCTTTGCATTCTTAATGCCCAAATCCTCAGCAATAATGGGAAGAGCTAACCTTGACCCAAGAATCTGATGGGTCAAAAATAGGGAAGAAAGCCTGGTATCTACCAAATATATCAAAAGCTCGTCTGAGACTCATTTTGGTAAGTCTTTTGCTTATGAACCCCTGTTAGAAGAAAATTCTGGTTCATTCCAGGCTGAGTCAAAGAGCACAGGACAACTGCTTGAAGTGGAGGTAGAATTTATTCAACAGAAAAACAGTCAGTTTAGCAATCAAAGATGGCCACACATTGAAAGGCAGGGTTAGTAATATTTATAGGATGGTTTGGTCTTTGCTTGACTGTGTGAATGTGGTTTGCCTCATGGGGGTCAAGCTGAATCTGGTAGGGAGGAAATGCAATTTTCTCATCCTGCACAGTGAAACAATCTTCACCTCTTTGTAGGTCCAGCTGTTGACCTTGGGTGATGGGTCCAGTTCTTATTGTGTGTGTAAAGGATGTGCATATCTTGAGGAGATTTCTTGTGGTTTAGATCAGGGGTGTCTACCTTGGCAAATTAAAGATGAATGGACTTCACCTCCTAGAATTCCTCAGCCAGCATAATCCACAGTCTGAGATGAAGTCCTTTCATCTCAGATAGAATAGCTGGCTGAGGAATTTTGGGAGCTGACGTCCACACATCTTAAAGTTGCCAAGGTTGGGCACCTCTGGTTCAGATTGAATTCTTGATGTTTGTCAATTTCCTAGTGGGAGTCGCATTTAGTCAGTTTCAGCTCAGTGTCAATATTGGTGGAAAAGCTTAAGCAACCTTTTGTTTTATTGCTTGGGGTGCATTGACAGGACAATGGTTTGATGAATGGTTGTGAGAATTTTGCCTTCTCACACCCCTAACAGGGAAGGCTATTGTCTTTGAGATGTCCTGTCACGCTGCAGAATACCCACAGAGGGTTAATTTATCACAATAGTTTTTCAAAAGAAGCATCATATTATAAGACTTGATCATTATAGTTCGGGTAAAGTTTTCTGCTCAGGTCTTCTCTTGTTTCAAATTGCAAAATTTGACCTGATTTTCTTCTCCCCTCTGGCTGTTGCTGATGCTACTGGGAAAAGTAGGTCAGCGATAAACAAGTTTATTCTGTCTGACACTTTTACTGATACCGAGCAGTTAAATAAAGCCCACCCATGCCTGATTTTCCTATCCCTGCCATCTTCTCAACTCTCCTCTTACTTCTGCAGGTGAGACTTTTCTTAAATATCATTTCATTGTTTTCCATTCAAAGCATCTTACTGTGGAGCTGCAGAGTGGCATGCAATAAAACTGAAGCGCTTTTCAAACCCCGAGGAACGACAGTAGGAACGCATCAGGTCATATAATTAGGACTGAAAGCGGAAGGGAAATTTCCCGTCTTATTATGACTGCCACCAAGAATTACTTGAAAGAGCCTCCAGTTTTACCATTTAAAAGTGAGATTAGATATACTTATTACTAGAAAGAGGAAATTATCATTACGCAGGGAGAAAAAAGATTAGGGTTGAGAAATAGGAAGAAATATATGCATCTATAGCGATGGGCTCCTATTGAAACTTTTATTGGTCTCAGATTCAGTTGCATTCTAGATCCAGCTGAAAATGGCATTTGTTTTCCATGTAGGAATTCACACTAGATAATGTTTGGCTTGTAAGATATTGTATTATTGAATTTATTACTACATATTGTTCTGTTATGAAGAGAGGCACGGTGGCGTGACTGGTTAAGACGTGTGCTTGTCAGCTGGAAAGTCGGCAGCCAGAGTTCAAGGACCAGCGCTGCCCTGCAACAAGGTGAGCGCCTGTAGTTCCGCCTCAGCTCCTGCCAACCTAGCAGCTCAAAAGCATGCAAATGCAAGTAGGTACATAGGTACCACCTATTCCAGGGGAAAGGTATCAGCATTCTGTGCACTTCTGCATCTAGTCATGCCGGCTACATGATCACGGAAGCATCCTCAGATGAACATTGGCTCTTCAGCTTGGAAATGGAGGTGAGCACTACCTCCTAGAGTCGGTCATGACTGGCAGGCAAACTTTTACCTTTATTGTTCTATTATCTGCTGAGAGCTGTCAACGCTGTCTATAATTTTGGCAGAATGTAAATGTGATAGAGAGGTAAATAGATAGGTAGATATAGAGTGATCGTCAGATAGAATGATAGCTATATAGTTAGTTAGGTAGCATGACAGCTCGATAGAATGATAGCTAGATTCATAGCTAGAAAGAATAATAGAATGATAGCTAGCTAGCTAGCTAAGATAGATAGATAGAGAGAGAGAGAGAGAGATATGGATGGATGGATGGATGGATGGATGGATGGATGGATGGAATGATAAATAGAATAATAGCTAGTTTGCTAGAATGATAAATAGAATGAAAGCTAGTTTGCTAGCTAGATGAGAGGGAGAGAAAGAACTTACTTCAAGAAGATGTTCAACAGTAATTCCTGAGGATGGATCAGGAAATGCC
>JANHZU010009255.1:0-17821 GCA_032468055.1 Acrochordus granulatus | reverse complement strand
TTTGATCTAAAATAGAATGTACATTCACAATATATCCATCTTAAGAATGTGTAGGAACAAATTTCTTCAACCTGAGATTGTTCTTCTGATATTTGTATATCACAACCCCATTATTCCTGAGTAGCATGATCATTATGGAAGTTGTAATTTCATACGTTCAAAAGCTTCTAGCTAGAATTTAGAACATGATGTCTCATATATTCAATATTCAGCATCATTTTCTCATTAAACATGATCACATATGGAGTTTTTTGCATATCCAGTGAAGTTTTTCCATCACCTTTCTAAAAATTAATTCCAGAATAACTGCATGTTTCACTAGTTCTTTGAACAAAGATGTCTATGAGCCATACAATTATGTCACATTTTTGACATTTTCTTTCTGTGAAGAAGTTTCAGGGAGCATGAATGTGCTCATTACTCTTCTTTCATATTATACTTCTCACTCAAGGAAATAAGCAATAACTCTGTGGTTTCAGAATTAAGCAATGACTTTTGAGCCAATCATCAATTTCTCAGTTTTAGAGATGACCAGAGGTCATCTCTAAAATCAGCAATTGTGATCAGCAATTGTGCTTTAAGATATTTGTGGTGTAAAAGAATGCAAGAGTTTTACAGTGACTGCCCTGGCAAATTATATGACAGAACCTAGTCTAGTAATTTCTCAACAGAAATATTTATCAAGCAAGCAACTCAATGTGACTGCTAGGACTGCATGAAGCTTCAGGTTGATGCAATTGAAATATCAAACTAATTCAATTAATCCAATAATTTGGGAGACATGTTGTGCATGTTAAAAAGTTTCACCTTTTAATATGTTTATTCAAATCACTAGATTGGATCAAGAATCCAAACTGGCTCAGATACAATCCACATACCCTTAAGGTTTCCTTTATTTTACTATTACCAGGTATAACTCTAATTAGGAAACAAGAATGTGAACCAGTAAACCTGGTTAATATTTAGTCTTTTCCATGGATTATTGCCAGATTACAGCTCAGAAACCAGTCTTGCAGGCTTTATACATTTCTCCACTTTCAGAAACAGGACAAGACAGATTACATAATATTTTTCACAATTTTTGAGAGAGATTAATGCTTACATTTTTGAAGTATTGGGCATCTTTCTTTGGAACAGCCCCAAAGCCCTACTCATTTAGGGGAGAAAACATTGATGTTCATGCATCCCAAACTCATAAATAATAGTAAAGAATCCTATATTAGGTCATGGCATATAAAATCTAATAGAATGTGTACTGATGCAGCACTTTGTGGCTGTTTTGATATTAGTTTCAGGTCATTGGACAATAAATCTGGAATCAGTGTTGGAAAGAACTGACAACAATCAAACTATATTCAAGAATCAGAGCACAGAGTACATTCCAGAAAGTTGATACATTTGGGCAGAAAATAATAATTTCAGAATGATACTAAGGAAAAGGTAAAGATATCTCCTGTCCAGTGTGTCTAACTCTAGGGGGTGGTGCTCATCTTTGATTCATAGCTGAGGGAGCCAGCATTTGTCTGAAAATGCTTCCGTAGTCATATGGCTGGCATGACTATATGCTGAGGCACATAGAATGCTGTTACCTTTCCCACTGAAGGTGGTACCTATTGCATTTCCACATGCTTTTGAACTGCTAGGTTAGCAGGAACTGAAGCAAGTAACGGAACCTCACCCTGTTACATGATGCCTGGGTCTTGAACTCTGGCTGCCGACCTTCAGGCTGACAAGCTCAGCATCTTAACCACTAGATGACCACTCTGGCTGCAAAAATCTATGAGCTACCATATCTGGCTGCAAAAATGACCATAAGATGGCAACAAAGAATTAGAGTTCTCAGTATCTAGTGCTATCATCTAGTGGTTATCTAGATCTTTGCAGTTCAGATATGACAAAACCCCCCCCCAATTTTGTTCTATCAGTAAAATAGGGGGAACATTATTTCTCAGAACTACAACCATCAATGTTAAAAATCAAATCACCAAATCCATATCCCATTAAATCAGTTCCTAATCTTCCCTATATCTTTCTTCATGCCTCTTTCTAATGAACATCTGTCTTCCATCATTTCAATGTATATTGTCAGTTGGGTGTTACTTGAAATAAATAGAAAAGAACAGTTAAGAGTATCTAGGTGAAACAAGCTGGAATTAGGAGTGCAATAAGAGAGAGGAATTGACAGTTGTAAGAATGCTTGAATATTGTTTACTTGCATACCAAAATTATTATATAGGAAGAAGTTTTCACCTAAATAATGATGTTTGAATTGGGGGTGGTGGAATAACCTCCATCATTTACTGAACATATTAGAAGAAAATGTTGAAAATAAACAGATGAGTGGCAGATATATATAGCTCCAGACAATTGCTGAAAAACAATGGATGTCTTTGAAGATTAGCCAACTTTTGGGAACAGCTGCTTGCCTGCTGAATTAAATTCTAAAAGCACAAATCTGGTAAAATACTAAACAGAGTTTATCTGTTCTTTGCTGTCCAATTGCCTTCTACTCATACATCATTCCTAAGGGTTTTGTTCCCTCCCTTTCTCTTCTATTCCTTCCTCAGTACAAATCCCTGTGGACATACTTCATTTCCTTTCTTAGCTGCCCCCCTCAATTCTTTTTTGCTGTTTCTGCTGCAAGGAAATTAGTGAAGATGTGGTGTGAAAAGGAATGTTAGCTAAATACAGACAGTTAATTTAATACATGGGATGCCTTATATTTTATTGATTTTAATCAGTAGTTATCCATTCAATTAATCTCCTCCTCCTCCTTCTCCTCCAGCTTAGTTGGCAACCTTAAATTGAAAAATTGGAGAAACTGGGTATTTTTGGTGACTTTTGTCTAAATTTATATATTTTTTTATTCTACTGTTCCTCTGATGGAGAGATCTTATGTTCAAGGTCACCTTGATTTTTGTTGAATATTGATTTTAACAATACCAACAAATATCACATAAACACATTAAATGGTGCTCTCTTCTGCAAAACAGATTTACATTATGCATACTTACCTAGACATCCCTTCACTCTTTAACCCACTGGGATTTATGTCTGAGTAAACCTGTATAGATTGTGCTGTAAATCTTGCAGTTCTACTCCCACATTTTTTACTGCTCAGAGAATTGGGAAGAATTTAATGGCAAAACCATTTATATTCAATTCTTTTCTTTCTCTTCCTTCCTTTGTAGACTTAGACAGTTTCTTAATGTTTCCCTGCATTAGCTCCCACTTCATAAAAAGAAGATAAAAGTAGACTGCTTCATTGTAGAGGATTATTCCAAGATAAGCTGTTAATTCTATATTTGACTGTCATTTCATTATATTGTCCATAGGGAGCAGTACAAAAGAGAAGACAATCCTGGAAATCTGTGTTGTTGTCTGAAATTGAACACCAGATCAAAATGATTCAAACTATTCTGAAAGTTTTGTGGGTCAGTCAATTTACTAATCAGAAATTCTTCTATTTTCCTATGTATTTTATAGAAACTTATTTCAAAAATTAGTACAGTAGAATTACTTTCTGGGGGAAAATGTAACTGTGAAAAATTCCTAGTCCTAGTCCTCCATTTCTTTACTGCTGCAGCTTCTATGCCTGATTTAATCATATAAGAAATCCTAGGGAGCTTGAACTATATAGTGAACAGGAGATACTGCAATGCTGCATGGTAAAATCAAATGTAATGAGAGCAAATTAAGCCAGATGAGGGTGAGATGTTCATGTTCTACATTAAAAGTATGAAAGTGATCTAGCAAGAGGGATGCTTCAATTGCACAGTCGCAACTACCATCTTGATTTTTTGGTTATTCTTGGATACACTTAATGGAACAATACAGGAAATAGCTTAATAGAATTTGGCAAAGATAATTCTTATTTTATTGCTGCAAACATATAAATGCAGACATAACATCTCATTGATTGGTAAGCAAATCAGTTATCTCATAGGAAAGAGAAAATGGAGAAATACAGTCAGTTCTCCATCTTCTGTTTCGCATGATGTGCACTCCAGTTTTCAACAAAGGTGGAATTCTTTCTATAGCTACACTATACTGTCTATCTGTATTTTTATTGGAATTCTACCTGTAGCTCAGGGGTGAACTGTGGAATCCTTGGTGCTTTCTGAGGTTGGCTGTTTGCTTGCAATGTTTTGTTATTTGACCAAGTAGTTTCATTAATACTGTTAAGTGTGGGGTAGCTCATCCTGCCAGTTTGGATGGAGGTGTGGTTTCCTTCTTGATGGTTTTTTTGTATTGTTTTTCTGCCTGATTATTTTTGTGCTATTGATGCCTGCTTATCTGAGTATTGGCTGATGGAAGGAATGTGTTCTCAATTTTTTGTTTCATTCAAAAGACCCAGTAATTAAGAAGGAAAAACAAGAGTCATCTACAAGATAGTCATCCACAAGATATAATGCAAGGATTGTAATAGCCACCTTGTAGGAAAGACAGGCTATAGTTTTCTGACTGTATTACAAATGTGTATATTGTTTATCTTCTTTCTTTAATTCAATAACTTTCATAGGGGCTGGGTCCAGATTAACATGCATTTAATAGGAGGAATGGGTCTCTTCTGGCTCCACCCATTTTTCTAACTCCTCAATTCTTCTGTCTCCTCTTACTGTATGCTAAAGTCTGAGCAGTTCATTGATTAAAATTTTTTGATATGCTAGAGAGGTAGGGCAGGGAGTTCAACTTCTGTGGGATTTGTTATATGTATAAAATGCTCTGGTTCTAACTCTATGACCCCATCAATGGAACTGTGCCTTTTGAAAACCAGGTTGACTTATTCATGTTTCTGTTTTTTTTTTTGAATACTTATATTAAGCCTTATATCAGAGAGCTAAAGGCAGGATAACTTCACTAAACACAATATAATAATATAAAGCATAAATTCATATAATAATAGTCAGATTAATGAAATTGATGTAGATCAATAAAAATTCAGAATATGTTCCTGGGTCTGGGACCCAAAAGCTTAGAACAAGGTTCCCAAACTTCATAATGGTTTCAGATTGTTCACTGACCCTCAAATAAACAATCTAATAAATACTACTTTAACTAATAGTACTGTGAATAACAACAACAACAATAATGGATAGTCCCATCAATCCTTGTGGTTGATACTAAGCACTTGGAGAAGTCTCGCTTAAATGAAGAGCCAGATCTTAAAAATAAAACCAATCCTAAAGTAGAATGACTTCTCTGAAAGACCAGTCCCCTATGAGGGATTCCACAGGTGAGAAAACCATTTCATATTTTCATGTAATACACTACTCCCATGATGGGGTACCGATGAAAGGCTTCTCAGTAGATTATAACATTTTACAAAGTGCATAGGGATGTATATATATTTTTCATAAAGCTACCACAGTGTTGCTATTCACATATTTTAGTAGCTAAACAGATTGTGTTCTGTCCTTATAGACTTGTCATATTGAAAATAACATTTTTGTTGGTGGCTTGAATACATTTTTGATTATCAACGTGATTGTGAAATAACATGTCATTGTGAAAACCACCATATTAGCTTGCAAAACCTAGACTGGGTGAAATGGATTATTGATTTTATATAGTATCTCAGAAGCAATTTATTTAGCTTTTGTTTTTTTATTATTATCTTATGTATGAAAATGCTTCTTTCCTGCTTGAAAATGATTATAATACTTTCCATCACTGGAGTTTCAAAATAAGACTCTCCATTTTTATTTCTTTCCTGATTTTTGAGAGAGATTTATTTCCATTTTGATTTTTTTTTCCAAGAGGAAGGACTGAACATCAGTACAATACAGGCTTATGTAAAGACCCACATTAAAATACAAATGCTGCTATTCTTTGTAACTTTTGCACCAAAAGACAAATATTTTCAGCACTTTGCAGTTTGCAAACATACAAGTTGGAACAATTTTCACAGAGTCTTAGATGATACAGAAAATGGGTAAAACACAGTCTGTTTATCTATAAGACGAATGGTAAAGAATAAGTATTCATGCTGGATTTTTCTCCAGAATGAAATTTGCCCTGCATACAGTAAATTATATTTGTATGAGCTTTATTCATGGATCTGGTGACTGCATTTCAATCTGATTCAGCTGGAGATTCTGTATGTACAATAGAAATGCATAACCTACCACCAAAAAAAATGCATTTGGCTCCTAAAGGCTTGCCTAAAGTTCTTAGAGTTGTCCCAAATACAAGTGGTCATTGTGTTTTTTTCAAATGGTAAATTAGTATTACGTATACAAGGTATAATCTATACGAGGTATTAACATTAAGGCTACTTACCATTAATGTGATGTAAATCAAGTAAATTTTTTTGGTCTAGCACTTGGGTTTGATTTTGAAAATCATATTTCTTATCATAAACCACTGAGTGACACTGGTACAAAGCAGAATCATTTCATCCTCTCCTCCCCAATTTTCCCTAACAAAGAATTAGTTGATTCCAATTTTTGAACCTTTCTGCAGTTATTATTAAGCAAGGTACAATATATAGATGTAGTTGCCTTATACAAATTCAATGGGAAACAGTGCTAGGTATTGTTCAGTAACATCTGGAAGCCTACATCTTGTTTTTGTTTAAGATTTCTATGTTCCTAGACTTATATTAGTAAATGTAGTATTTCAAAGAAACAACCAAGCTCAGATATCACCAATTGTCCACAGTTCAACCCTGAGCTATAGATTCTATTGGAATTAGTAACGTCCTCAGTCAGGAAGGCTACTAACCATTGAAGGATTGAAGCAGGAAGGCTTGCACCTTTCCTGTGAGATGGGTTAATAAGCTACAGATTGCACCGCCAGTCATATCCACCGCAGGAATAGTGAGGCTAGTGATTTACAGCATACAACAGGAAAAAAATGATTGGATTCATGTTCACACACCACATAGATTGGGGTGTACAATACAGGACACATTTTCTAATAGAAATGAAGTGTTTCCAAGATATTTTATAAAACTATTTATGTTTATAGGGTTTTTACAATCTAGTAATAATGTCTGTCATTGCTTGAAAAAATGGTGAGTAATAGTGTTCAAGACCAGCTATTAAAATACAAGGCACAAATCTTCTGTCAAACTGTAATCAAGTTTGAACATGTCTTACTGACCAGTAAGGCAAATTACAGCATTTTACTGTTCTTGAGGGGGTAGCCAAAAAGACAGGAATATTCATTTACTTAGCATATATGATCATGCTATAAAAAGGAAGAAATCTGCTGCTGTTATGAAAACACTTTTAAAAAGCTTTCTAGTAGTTACAAGAAAAATGCCAAATTTAAATGTATACAATAGTAAGAACATAATATTCTAGCTACTGGTAAGTTAGACAGATTTTCCTTTCTTTTCGTTTGAAAAAAAATGAAAATAATAATTACTAGAAAAGGTCATTTCTTTTCCCCACATTTGACAAAAATACAACTGATAATTAGTAAATTAGCTGCTGAGATACTTTATTGTCTAAGATACTTTATTTCTTCATAACCAAATATTCAAAGTAGCATTGGAAAATCTGTAAAAGAGAAAACAGTTTATATGATTGTAGAATTATTAATTTGTGGTAAAGAAGCCTATATGTCAAAAGTTGTCTGTCCTAACCTGAGCATTGGCAATGCAAGCTGGCTCAGATGGAAGAGCATCTGAATGGGGAAGATTGCCTTAAGAAATAATTTTCCATTGTTGTCTTTTGGACTGAATACACACTTCACAATATTCAGAATGTATGAAATTAGTGAGATGACTCAGTGCTCACCTAGCCCTAACCCTAACTCCCTAAATATCAGTCCACTCTACCTGTGAAAATCTGGAACTAAACCTTTATTTTTGAATGCTGTACTTGACTCAAAGTGTTTGGTTTCTTTAATCCATTTGTATTGTTTTCTACCTCTGATTTCCAATTAAAATTTTCATTAGTTTCATTAGTTTTGTTTTTAATACATATACATCTATAATTCACAGCTGAATTTCCATCCCTCATCACTCACTCATATATGCATGCATGCATGTGCATGAACACACAAACACACAGGGCAAGAAAAGTCAAAGGGGAAGAAAGGGAACAACTTTTATATACCTCTCTAATAACTACTAAACAGTTCTAGGAATGTTGAGGAAATGCATTGCTTTCTATTAACTTGCCTTTCCTTTATGACTGTAAAGATGATGGTAATTTTGTTTGTTCACATTGCCTCCTATATTTTGGGGGGGCAATTTACAAAATAGTAGTCCTTCAGTGTGTGCACTTTGTAGAACATATTTGTTTGCTCACTGAAATGTAATGTAAGGCTGCATGCATGATTCCATATATTTGGGGAAACTGCAAATAAAAATTTGCATATGAAAATAAATGTTAATTTTGTTTACTTTTTATTCATTGATTACTGGGAAAATTGGGTAGAGATTGATAATTGAAACAAATGAAAAAACGATATTGATTGGAAATGGACTGATTTTTCCATCTATTGAAATCAATTTTAAGACAGCTTCTATTTATTGCCCTATGCAAATTATTTACAACCTTGTGTGAATTTGCTTAAAAATCTGTCTCAGGCTTTATGCTTGACTGTATTGGAAATTCTTTTAATGTAGATAGTGATTATGGACATGTTAATTTGTCTGCTGTAATGAATAAGTACAAAAGAAGAATCAAGGCAGACCAAACCCTGCACAAAAACAATTTTTATGATACAACTGTTTATATGATAATTTAAAGTTTGGAACCAGGAACTCCTGGTGCAACTAACAAAATTTAATGTTTCTACAAATTGTATCTGCTCTGGAATCCATTTTAGAAGGTCTTCTGACAGAAATTCAAGAGAAGAACAATATAAAAGGAGAAGCGGTTTCATATAGTGGTTAAGACATCAGACTAGAAACCAGGAGACCTGTCAGGTGCAAAAGATCCACATCCAGGTTCAAATTCTGTTTATAAGAATCTGCTCAACTAAGAGTCCAGCACTGTGGGTCTTATACAAGATTCAACGGCAATCAGGGAGGGTTGGACCTTGTGCATTTGTGGCTACGTAGTGATCCTAATCTCTTTTTTCACTTTCTCTTCTCCATACCAGAAGTTCTAATCCCATTTTAGGCACAAAGCCAGCTGGGTGACCTTGGGCCAGTCACTTTCAGCCCTAGGAAGAAGGAAATGGCAAACCATTTCTGAAAAACCTTGTCAAAAAACCGCATGGACTTGTCCTAACAGTCTCTGAGACTTGGACATGACTGAAGAGAAGAAGTAAAAAACTATATAAAGAATTACTCCATCATGGATTGATAACAAAATGAATAAAGGAGTTCCTTTAAAAGCTTTAGTCTGAACAGAAGTTATATAAACCCATTTCTGTCTTTCAGTTCTAATTCAGCACTGGCTTCAAAGAGTTCTTGAGAAATGGATTAATTATTGCTGTTTCTTGAAACTCAAAATTTACAGGAAACAACTGATATATAGGAACTGATAAAAGAAAATATGGGGGGATTTTCAAACTCTACTGTGGCATGTAGTTCATCAAACTTTATTTTAGTATATTCTGCTTTGCTGGTTTTCCATAACTTTGACCATAGACCAAAAAAAGGAAGGAAGGAATTATTCTTCTAAAATGGAGTTTCTTAATTTATGACCATAATGTTTAGTATTGTTTTTCTGTTCTTTGTAAATATTTGCTTAAATACTATTTCTTGACTGAGAAATAAAAGTCAGGCTCATCATATCTGAAATATTTCTTCTAACCTTCAGTTTCTTTATAAAAACTTTTCTGTGGTCAGGGGTACTGATTTTCCACAACTTTTAAATTCCACAACATTATTATTACAATATAAAACCTGACCTTTCCAGCTGTGAATTTTCTACTGTATCAAAAAAAAATGTACATATTTATTCCATACCAGCACAATCTTCTGAATGAACCCCAAGAAAATTTAATATGGATTTTTTTCTCTACCATACTTATCCGAAGCAGGCATTACAATACAATTGCATTTTATTTTATCTTTTATCAGAGGCTTTGGTGTGAAATTAACCTGTCTGCTTTCCCTTTGGATTGTCATCCTACTTATTTCTGAATCTTGCCTGAGAAGGAATTAAAAAAGAAGCTGAAATGCTAGAAAGCAGTACAATTGATATCCGTACAGTAGAAAATCCGTGTGCCATTGTGTTTAAGTGGAAAGAATGCTCAAGAGGGTTTTCTGAAAGCTCCCTTCATTACAGGTACAGATAGTCCTCACCTAATGATGGTAACTGGAGCTGGAATTTCCATCACTAAGTGATGTGGTCATGAAGCATAACATCACATGACTGCATCACTTAGAAGTGAAAAATCCAACTCCTCTGGTTGTTGTAGTTAAGTAAATCATTGTGGGTCATTAAGCGAGGACATCACATGATTGCCACTTGTGACGTCCTGCAAGCTTCCCCACTGACTTTGCTTGTAGGAAGTGGCAAAAAGGTTGCAAATAGCAATTATTTGACTGAGGGTATGCTGTGATGGCTGTACAATTACATGATACAATGACTATATCTCCACATGAGCATGGGTAAACATAAAGGAGAAAAGGATCTGTGTGATCACATGTTTAGAGGCCCATTCCTGTCCAAGAAACAAAAGGAAGATAGAGAATGTTTGAATAAATCAAATACCAATCACACAAAAGATTACCTTTTGGTACAAATATAACAAAATCTTTCTTATATAATTCAGCAATTTTTAAAAGCATTTATTTGAACTGAGCTCAGTTCCTGAGAAATGCATGTACATATCCATGTCAGGATTTTTTTGCAACTGTATTTCTTTGTTCTATGTGACAGTATACTTTTGTAATCAATCTGCTTCAGGTGGTCTCTGCTACTTTTCTGATTTATCCTTTTGGTGTGACAAACTAATTTTCTTGCTTTCTCAATTTGTTGCCATTTTCTGCCATAAAGCTTCAGGAAGAAGATTTTCTAATCACCTGTTATCTGCTCCTTTAATGTTATTCACATGCAAAACATTGTTCATCCATTAAGATTTGTGACATCTCTTAGTTATTATTTTCCTAATTAAGATTGCCAATCATAAATCCCATACAATTTATCCACCTTTTGCCTACGACTATCACTAAATTTGACCTAACTTTTCAAAGTAAATATGAAGGCTGCTATTTGAACAAAATATCCAACAAAATATTGCAACCTGGGGCTATTCCAGTGATGCAACTGAAGTCTTGTCCAAGCACCTGATAGTCAGTGGGGTCTAGATGGGGTGAACCCAAGGAATAAGGAGCTACTATTAATTCAGCAAGGTTCTCCATTAGCTCCTATGGTAACTTTCAAATAGGCAGCACTGAAAAAGCATATATAGGGATCTTCTTAAATTCACAGCTCCTACTGGATGGGCAGATGAAATATGTGGCCAGAACAGCTTTTGACCAGTTTGAGTTGTTACACAATTATCGACCCTATCTGAAGTGAGAAGATCTGGTTACAATAACTCATGTTCCTATCACTGTCTAATTAGACATTGCAATTTTCCAACAGAAACTGCAGTTGGTACAAAATGAACAGACCATATGTTCTCCTGCCATAAGCTCATAATATCTGTACTATGAGCCTACCTTGGTTGCCAGTGCATTTCCAGATGCAGTTTAAAATGCTGATTTTATAACACCCTATATAGCTTGCCACCAAGGCAGTGGCATCTAGGTTGTGAGTTAAAAATATGAAGATAATGAAGACTGAAGTCCCATACCTATCTTCCTTCCTTCCTTCCTTCCTTTCCTTAAATTTAGAAACTGCCCCTGTTTCTATGTGATGTTTACATATGCACAAAAGAGTTGCTTATGGTCATGACTCCTGTCTTCTTTCAGGACCACCTATTTCAGCTAGAACTGGCAATCCAACAAGAATTCAATTGCTGGTCATAACTGTAAAGTTAAGATGGTGAGACCAAAAGGAGATTTTCAGCCTTCATATTGTGGAATAGCTTCACCTAAAAAACTAAATTAGTACTTCCAGAAACAAGTTGAAATGATACACTCCCAGAAAACTTTATAAATTTAATGTATTGAGGAAACACCATGTATACATTTGTATTGCACTAAATTATTGCTTTTAATTTTTGTTTTAATTTTATGTTGTGAGTATATTATATTTACATATGTTGTTAATTCCTTTGTACACTATTGTTACTACTTTTTGAGTTATTTGATTGTGGAGGTTTAGAAATGTAATAAGTAAATTACATTAATTAATAAATAGCCTCAGCTTATAAACTGTTTAGTTCATTGGTGGGTTCATTTATAAAGCTGTGTGGTTATTAAAACTTCTCTCTATAACTTTGGCTGAGTTTGTTGTTAGAAACCAAATGCTTTGATTTTTACTATCCAACACAGAGAGGTAGGCATGCTTAATTCCAACTAAAATCAATTCAATGTTTAATTGCAAATTCAAGTGCCATTGATTTTTGAAAGAGAGCAAAGTACACCTAACTTCTTTGTTCTTTTTTTCTGAATGCACCAATTGCAAATGAATTACTAGCTTTTTGGAATCTATCCTCAACATACTGATCTAGATGATAAACTATTTATTTACTTCTTTTCTCTTTTATGTGAGATTTATGGCACCCAACTGTAGGTGACCTATCTGTAAATGAGACACCATACAGAGCCTTGTAACCTAAGTTCTGCAAAACAAAAAAATACAGTATATGGAATACTATTTTAGTACTCTGATTGTTTATGTTTTATTTTCTGGTTTTTGCTCAAACCTTAAACAGAACAGACTCCATGCATTGCCATCTGTCAAAAATGCCCTGTTGATTAAAGCAATATGATATATTCAGGGAATTTTCAACTGCTTTCATCATTTCACAATTCAGACCAATGGAAGCAAAAATTCTTGTTGCTTAGCTCAATCTAGCTCTTAGGAAAGGATTGTTTGCATTCTTGGAGGAGAGAAAAACCCCACTGTACACAGAAGCCTTTCAATGCTTTTAAACAAATGGAGCCACTTCTTATGAGGAAGAGTAAACTGACATTTTACAAACCATTAAAGATGGCTGAAAAGCAGGTGGATATTGAATCTAGACTCTGTACAAAGAAGCAATATTGAGATTACTCAGACAGCTGTTTTTGGTGAATAGATGGCAAAAATGACTATTTTTGCAGTGCTTGAGATCAGCTGGGAGTAGTGAGATTCCATTGTGCTCAGAGCTATTAATGTAGCATTTTTGGGGACTCAAAAGTTCAACTAAACCTCATCTTTTTAATAACTTTGGATTTTTTTTCTTATTGTTTATTAAGATTGAAAAACCTTCAGAACAGCAGCTTTTATTGAAAAGAGGATTGCAATATGGAATGAAGAAGTTAAAACTTATGAGACAGTGATAAGAATTTAATGTTGACTATACTTGCTGGGAATAAAGGGGGAAGTTTCTTCTTATATTTTCTTTATCTATCTATTATCTATCTATCTATCTATCTATCTATCTATCTATCTATCTATCTATCTATCTATCTATCATCATCTACCTACCTACCTACCTACCTACCTATCTACCTTTCTATCTATCTATCTATCTGCCCATCCATTCATCCATTGATCTATTTTATTTTGTTAATCAAGTTTGGTTTGATGAATCATGGCAACAATATCAATTTTTCTTATTTTTTAACTGATGTGCATAAACTTTTTTTGTTTAACAAGGTATAAATTAAATAAGCTTAATAGCTCATGCCGGTCTGTTTAACTTAACAAGTTCTATCTGCAATGCATTCCAGAATAAATGCAGAAATATTCCTAATGCAAACAGATATTAATGAAGAAAAACAGCTGACAACAAATTAAATTACCAATGAACATGTACACTCTGTTCTTCTTTCTAGTATAGCTGGATACCAGTTTCTATGATAAGAGTCCAAATGTTTGCTTTATTGGGGATTTATGGCACACAATATCATTAAAGAGCATTAAAACATAACCAGGATGATGTAACCAACTCAGATGTGCAGAAAGTAAGATGAAGCACAAGACTGAGTTCAAACATTGCATTAAAACATGGTTCCTTTAAACTACCATTGGTTGGCAACTGGTAGTGTAACACTAAGCCATATATTTTGATTTACTTACAGCTATGGTTGAGTTCACAATCAAGGCCAGACAAAATTATACAACACCAAACAGATGTACAGAAAACAGGCCTGTACATGATGTTGAACTACAATTCCTAGCAACCATAAGGAAGATGTCTATTAGTAAATTTATATCCTGCCCAATTTACAATACAAGTATTGTATCTATCATAAAAATCATAACAACCACTTAAAACAAGAAACATAAAAACAATAGCCCACAACAGTTTCCTCAGCTCCCTGAAGCATAACAAAATAAATGAGAATGAGGATTTTCAAGTTCCCAGGTTAAAAGTTAAAAATGGACTGTTCCCAGGTCAGGTAACTCTAAACAAACACAGGCATTCTGTCTTGGTAGAGTTATCATAGTCAGTTTCTCCTCATCCAGGCCTGTACAGTCTTTAGGCCCTGGGTCAGATCCTTGACACTCTTACTTGGTGGGCCTGGGGTTGAAAGATATACTGTAATTGCATATTGATGATACCACATACCAGAGCAGCAGATTACCTAATCTAGTGGTTTTATGTAGATGTTGAATAAAAGGAGAGAGGGTCATTGTCTTCCTAACCCTAAAAATGTGGGGTCTATCTGAAGTGATGGGTCAACACTTTTTCTGTGCTTCTGGCCCAAGTTTCTCTAATATGCTGAAGGGACTAAAGTATGCTTCGAAAATAATTTGGCAATGTCCCAGGAACAACATCTTATGCCTTCCTAACTTAGCATGATATACAACACCAGTCATTAACTTAGCCCCCTGGACAAATGGACTAAATAGTTCCTAACTTGTAGTTTTTTTTTCTCTTTCAAAAATTAATGCAAATATCAATTGGGAAGATATATGAAAGATCTTTCTGGATAATGATATCCTTTTCATCAATTTATGAAAGTGAAGAAAATCACATACATTTTTATTTATTTGTGCCTTCAAGTCACTGTTGACTCTTGGAGCCTGATTGGACAGTCCTTGCAGTTTTCTTGCAAGATTTCAGAAGTGATTTGCCACTGCTTCCTTTCTAGGGCTGAGAGAGAGTGATTGGCTCAAGGTCACTCAGCTGGTTTTGTGCCTAAAAGTGGGATTAGAACTTGTGGTTTCCTGGTTTCTAGTCTGATGCTTAACCACTACACCAAACTGGCTCCATATTTAATAGTATAGGCAATAAATAAAGTTGAAACTTTAAAGTATCATGAGCCTTTTTAATAGTTTTGATCTAGGAGAAAAATTATATCTTACCTCTCTTGGTTTTCTTTCCTCTCTAGAATAAAAAAATGACAACAACTCCTACAGCACTATCCTTGCTACCAGGAGCACATGCATACACATGTATTGTTTAGGTTGTTCATATTGAAACTCAAATGTCCAATATCATTATTGGTATTGATCTAACCATTATTATGGAAACATTTGAGGGGAAAATATACAGGGTACCCTGAAAGCATGATTATTGTGTATGCAATCTGAAAATCATAGAAGCTTTAATATGGAGGAGGGGTAATTTAAATTTGACATTATGTACCACATCAAAAGAGCATAACCAAAAAAAATGTTAAAACCACCTAAAAAGATGTGAGTTTGTATTGGAAACTTCTGGTCTAAGAAATCTGAATTATGATCCACTTTTTGATTAGCATGACTACATTTGTTCACTTCCTTTGGCATTGCCTCCCCCTTATGTGATAGTATATTCTCCATCTCCAGGAGATCCTATTACTGGTCAATATGTTACAGATCTGTTGGGTTGTTTGGCTAATCTTTGTTAGGCGTCTTCATTTCTCGTTTTTTTCCAAATTACTGTAAATCTATCTTACCACTACTAACTCTCCAGATAACCTCAGGTAACTCTCTCTCTCTTCTTGAAGGTATATTCTATTCATCTGAAAGTCTAATCATTGTCCTCCCCATGTTCAAAGTTAATCATGTCCATTATAATTTTTAAACTTAGCATAAACTCAGTTGAAAATCAACTACCAGCTCAATAAGCTTCCCTATAAAGGAATGCACGAGTTTGAATGAAGAGTATCCAAAATAATTAGACTCTGTGATCGTTTCTTGAAGAGAGAGCAGACTCTTCTTCTTTAAAGAGCTGGTAAAATTACCTCTTCAAGGATACACTCACCTCCACATTAGTCCAACTATGTGTCAACTCTTGGAAGACCTTGTCCAACCAGGAAAGACAAAGACCTAACTTAGAAGTGGCTGTATTCAAAGCCCTGAGGAGCTTGGCTACTTCCTTGGAACTGGCTCAAACTCTTCCCAGATAACCAGGTTAAAGTATACTTCAGTCAACACCAAGGGACTTGCAAAGACAGAGTACAGCTGTGAACAGATCTAAGTGACTTGTACATCTTCTTGCAATAATTGTTTATAATTAGTTACAAGAGTGTAACTATCACCCTGGACAGAGCACAAGTGGTTGGCATACCTTTTCCTACATTGTTAAATCAGCATGATTTTAGTAACATCATCATCATCATCCTAGTGTTTTCCTGCAGGTGCAGAGTCTGCTTTTTGGGTCAACAAACACCATTGTGCATGATCATTTGGATCCAACTGGGCTTGCTTGACATAGATGGCTATTGATCCATGGGTTGCAACAAAAAAAATTAATCAGCTTGCCCAAGCCTGACATTAGTTTTGGTCTATGTTCAGCTTGGCACTGCCCAGGTGGGCAGGCAGTATCCAGCAGCACCACTACTGCTCATGCTTTTAGTAACATATATTTTATTCGAGTCTGGGGATATGTTTTATTGGTTGCTTCAGTGTTAAGCAAATATCTTCAAAAGTATTTCCTAAACTGGGTTTTGGGGCCCAGCTAATTGATAAACTATAAGAGGGAGCAGAGGAAAATTCTGAAAGGCTTTCAAGTGTTTTAACTTCATGGAAACAGAAACTTTCAAATTTTCTTTTAAGATGTCATGCAAGAATTTTCATTTTAACCACTTCAGTTCACCCTAAAATATTGAAATGTTTTGAAGCTCAGTTTTAATATTTTCCAAACTGGTACATAATTATTTACAGATATTTTATTAATATTTTTAGTTATAGTAATGCTAAAATATTTTAACAATGTATATACTATTGGAATCCCTAAAATTGTGGAAATTTCCTTTAAAGTTTTTGGGGTATATGAAAAAAACATAAAATATGATTTATGAAATTTAACTGACAGTTCTGACTCTTCTGAAAATTCCTCTAACTCCTTTTTAATAGAACTAGCTGAATAAGAAGCATTTGAGAGAATCAATAACTTATCATCTGCAAATAGATTTAAAAGTTATATCTTATCTCCAGTTTTATCCTGTTAATCTGATTATTAAATCTAAATGTTATTGCTAGGGCTTCTATACTTAGATTGAATAGTAAAGATGATAAAGAACAACCCTGCTTAGTACTCTTAAAATCCTAATGGGATATGAATCATAACTGTTAGGTCTTATCTGAGTTTTAGTTGGTCCATAAATATGTTCAATCATCTTGCAGAAGATTTAAATTAAAAATTAATATTTGTTTTAAAAATTGTATTTTGAGAGAATTGAAGGCTTTAAATATATCTAAAGAACATATGGTAATGAAGATTAATTTTATTAGTTTGTATAATACAGTGGTGCCTCACAGGATGAGATTAATCCGTTCTGGAAAAACGCTTTTAGCGCGAAATGCTCGTAAAGAGAAATGCAGTTTCCCATAGGAAACAATGGAAAGTCAGATAATCCGTTCCATGCCCCCAA
>JANHZU010009254.1:4505-21665 GCA_032468055.1 Acrochordus granulatus | reverse complement strand
AGAGCACACAAGCCCCCCAACCACAGCAAGGTGGTGCCTCCCTGGCGGGGGAAGAAGAGAGGAGTGTAAAAAACCTCTTGGGAAGGCTGGGGAATAAATTAAGCGTCCTCCCCTTTTGCAAGCAGCCCCAAGGGACTTTTTTTGCAACGCCTGCCTTGCAGCATCAGTGTTTCTCAACCCCCGCACCGTGAGGGTGGGTGGACTTCGACTCCCAGCATTCCCCAGCCAGCACAGCTGGGGGTCGAAGTCCACCCATCCTCACGTTGCGGGGGTTGAGAAACACTGATTTAAGCCCTGATGAGGATAAGGAAGCCAGTTTGCTCGGTCTGGACCGGCAACGGATGTCTAGCAAAGTTATTTCTTGGGTAAAACAAGAACACCAACAAATTGAGCTGTTGCTCGGCCTCCAGATGCGTCCAAAAGGGGAGGAAGGGGAGGGAAGGAGAGAAAGAAGGGAAGGGAAGGGATGGAAGGGAAGGGAAGGAGGGAAAGAAGGGAAAGGCAAGGCAGCCCTCTGTCTGTCTGTCCGTCCATCCGTCCGTCCGCCCGCCGGTTCCCCCGTTCCTCAATGTGGACTTCTTTGCTGCCTGAACGTTTTGGTTACAAGTCGCCCCAAACCCAGAGGACTGAGCATGCGAGCTCAGCGCGATGCTGCGATGCTTTCTGCTTCGCCACCAAGCTCGCGGGGCGGAAAAGGTGCTCCCTGCCAGGGCAAGCTTTCAGCTAACCCCCTTCCATGCCGGCAGGTGGACCTGGAGCAGGTGGATCCCAGAGGCCGGACACCCTTGCACCTGGCCACCACCTTGGGCCATCTGGAGTGCGCACGGGTTCTGCTGCGGCACGGCGCGGACGTGGCCAAAGAAAATCGGAGTGGCTGGACAGGTATGTGCCCGTTTCTCCCCTTTGCAGACGGAAAGCGGAGCTGAGTGAGCACCGGCACATCGTGATTAGCCTAGTCGGGCTTTCCAGAATGTACAGGTACAGTAGTCCTCGACTTATGACCATTCAAAAATTATGTCGGTCCTCCCCGGGGGCATTTCTGACCTGTTTCTGATGGCCAGGCCTCGTACGCTGGGCGCGCAGTCACCAGGCTGACTTTCCCGCCATTTGCATGTTCCCACAGTCACGCGGTTTTGCCAGAGAATGGCGTTTACTTCTGGTTCTCAGCAAAAGTGGTCCACGACTGTGGCAATCGCTCAACAACCGCGACACAACAGGTCGTGAAACTGGGTTGGTTGCACGGGTGACCCAATTCGTGACCGTTATGCCTTCTACTTGTGATCAGCAGGCTCCATTCAGGTCGTAAGCCGAGGACTACCGATAGAGCGTAGTCCGACGGGTCCTGATCCAAGGAAATTGCAGCAGTCTGATCCCTGCAACGGAATTAAGCGCCGGCCAAAGTCTGCTCGTCGCTCCCTTTCAGCCTTGGCAGTGCGGAGGCGGGTGGGGGTCCTGGGAGCCGAAGCCCCCGTCCCCCGGTTGCCGAGGCTGAGGAGCGAAGTTTCTTCGTTTTGTTTCACTTTACTTGTCGCCGTTTCGGACGCCCGCCTCCCTCAGAGGCAGCGCAAGGCGCTCGCGGGCCCTCCCTTCGCCTGCTGGCGCCGCGGCACTCCGCGGGGCGAGGTTCGTGCAGCGATGCCGCTGCCTGCGCTGCAGTCGCGGGAGGCGAGGCCAGCGTGGACCAAGCTGGCTTGTTCCTTGCCGGCAGCCGACGGCCGAGGGCAGCCGGCCAGGGACCGGGCGGCCCCGCGTGCCAGTCCTGCCTCGGGCAGGGAGCAGCTGGGCGGCCCGGAGCCAGCCGCTCTCCCGCCGCCCTCGCAAGGAGGCAGCGGCGAACCCCCTCGGAAATCCCCCCAGGGAAACTGCAGGGGTCGTCCAGCCACGAACCGAGGCCGGCCGAAGGGCAAAAATCGCCGGCTGCCGGTCCAGAAAGCCGACGAGCCGGCCTCTTTTCCGTTGGCAACAGACAACCAGACAGCCGCGTGTTTTCATGCTTTCATTGGCTTCTGCCGTTTTCTTCTCTGTTACGGACCCCGGTGTCTGGCTCACGCCTGCAGAGCAGCGCCCGGGCCGGGCCACGAAAACCCATATGCCACACGCCCTTTGCTTGGATTGTTGTTTGAATTTTCCGGGAATCCTGTGGCGTCACTTGGCCTCGATAGCTGTACAGGTGGTCCTCGACTTATGACCAGTCGGTTCATGCCCGAGGCTACGATGGAATTGCCAAAAGGGACTAGTCGCCCAGATTCGAACTGCTGACATGCCCCCTCCCCCACAGTCATGTGATTGCATTTTGGGCACTCGGCAACTGGCCCGCGTTTACAACCGTTCGTGGCATCCCGCAGTTACAGGGCCACAATTCACACGGTTTTTCCCTGGAAAATGGCATTAACTTTCTGGCCTCCAGCGAAAAAAGCCCGTCGCGCACCAGGGATTTGCTTAAGCACCTCTGCGGTCACGTCACGATTTCCACAAAACATGTTGTGAAATTGGGCGCGGTCACGTGGTGGCCTGCTTAACGACTGGGCTGCAATTCCAGGCTCGGTTACAGTTGCAAGTTGAGGACTACCTGTAGTTTCCAGGGCTGGGCGGATCACGATTCCGCCGCTCAGTGCTCCCCGCAGTTTACTCCTCAGTGAGTCGGGCTGGTTTTGAGGCGAGACGAGCGCTCAGCACCTCGGACGGAAATCGGCTTTACGTGGGAGGAAGATGCGCCTTGGGGGAACAAGCGGCTTGCCTTCTGGCCCGCTTCCCCGTGGACGCAGTGCGCATGTGGCGTCCTATAGTCACTGCTGTGTTTCTGAGCGTGGCAGAAGCTTCAGGTGACCCTTTGCGAGGGATTGTGGGGAAAGCCGTTTTTTGGGGGGTTTCTCTGAAATTCGACCGTTTTTCTCTTCAGTCTCCAATTATGCCTGCGGAGACATCTGCGCTGCTCCGAGTTGGCGGATGAGCACGTCCTGCAGATAAATAAACCACGGCCAAAACCAGCCACAAATTCGTGATGACTTTTACGAATACAGGCAGTCCTTGACTTACCACCATTTATTTAGTTCCCGGTTTCGAAGTTGTGACAGCCCTGAAAAAAGTGGTTTACGATGGGACCTTGCACTTATGACCGTTGCAGCATCCCCACGGTGACATGACCAGAATTCAGACAGCATGTATTTACGACGGTTGCAGCATCCTGGAGTCACGCGATCACCATTTGCGACTTTCTCAGCCAGCTTCCGACAAAGGGGAAGCCGGATTCAGTTAACAACTGCACGATTCACTTAGCAGCTGCAGTGATTCGCTGAAGGGTTGTGACCAAAAAAGGTGGTAAAATCAGGTTGACTCACTTAACAACCACCTTGCTTAGCAGGAGCTTCTGGTCCCAACTGTGGTTGTAAGTCGAGGACTGCCTGTATGCACTGCGGTGGTCGGACTGGACAGACTGGGGGCGCCATAAAAGCCTTGTCTCTTTTTTGCATGTGCAACACTTGTATCAAGGGGGCACGGCTCCAGCTTCAGAGGCACGGCCTCCGCCTTTCACTCTTGCACAACCCTGAGTGTGTGAAGAGGGATGGATTCTTAACCACATTCCTCTCCGCGCGCATGCGTGCTTTCTTAAAGCCATTTCGATTCTTTTGAGCATTCTTAGGAAACGGTGCACTGAGGATGTCCAGAACCAGAAATCAGCTGTCCGTGATACAAACTGTTAAATAAGGGCGCGCCCGTGAAGGGACTTTCGTTTCCCAAAGTGACTTTCGGTTCGCTTTTCAGCGCACTGATTGTTTGCCAGCGTCAGTATTTTTAGAACGGTCTTTCTCAACCTTGACCGCTTTAAGAGGGGTGGAGTTCAACTCCCAGAACTCCCCAGCCAGCAGAGCCGGTGCCCAGGGAGGAACCCAAAAAAGCAGAACGGTGGCTCAAGAACATATGCACGCTACCGTGGCCACCATCTTGCCTTTTTTGACCTAACTGCGGCACAGAGGTATCTCCCACTGATTACAAATATTCACAACTGTTTGTGGATCGTCCCCGACAGCCTCTGGCCAAAAAATTGAATTGCCATCAGAAGGGGGGCAGATGGCAGGGGAAGAGTTCATGCGCCACCCCTCGCTTGCTGTGCCCCAGGTTTGCAGTGAGCTGGGTTGAGCTCGGTTTCGCCGTGCGGATGTCCAAGGCTCCGGCCACGGAGGGAGGGTCCTCCTTGCTCCCCCCTCCCCCGGAGGCAGGTGAGATGGCTCTTTGTGCAGCTTTCTCGAGATGGGTAAGCGGCGGACAGTTCTCCTGACCCTGTTCTTGGGTTCCAGTGTTGCAGGAGGCAGTGAGCACTCAGGACATAGAGCTCGTCCAACTGGTGCTGCGCTATCGGGACTACCAGCGAGCCATCAAGCGTCTGGCCGGCATCCCCATCCTGCTGGAAAAGCTGCGGAAGGTCAGTCCTCTCCCCGCCTTCCTCGGTTCTCCCCTCTGTGCCCTTGCTGAGACTGTCAGCGTCTCCCGGGGGTCCCCTCTCCCTGGAGCCGGAATAAAACTGTCTTGGCAGAACTCAGGAGGCTCAAAACAAAACGACAGCTCTGTCTGTCTCCCCGTGAAGCGTCCCCAGTCTATGCTTTCAAACCAGGTCATGCTCTGAAACATTTTTCAAACAGTCCTCGCTTAGTGACCGCTTCATTTAGTGACTGTTCACAGTTACGACAGCGATGTAAACATCGCTTTGCGTCCAGTCATCGCCTTTACAACCTTCGCAGGCCTGCAAAGCAGAGGAAGGAGGAAATCAGGTTGTAAGAACGTTCGTGGTTCCACTTAATGACCAAGTGGCTGGTCCCAATTGTGGTTGCTGAGCGCGGCCTGCCTGTCTGCTCTTCTCCATCCTGTCTGATGCTGGTCTCCCTTTAAAAGAAGGGTCTGAATCGCTGCACACAAGAGAAAAATGCACACCCAGGTGTGCGTGTCAGCGAGGGTGACCCTGAAAAATGCCCCGTGCTGCAAACATCATGGCTTGCCCGAAGTATTCGGGTTAGGCCAGCTTGTCCCAGAATAAACCCACCGATGCTGATTGCATCCAAATAGGAGCCCGGGATGAAGACTGGAACGACAGAAAAGTAGCGGCGCACCCACAGTCTGCGCATGGACGCACGAGTGCCAACGGGGTCGCTGTAACTGCTTGCGTGTGCCGATTTTCCTCCTTTCCAACACCGGCAGCAACAGCCAGGGATTCAGCCGGGATGAGAAGGGGGAGGTCGGCGGGAGGGATTCCTTCGGGTGCGAGGGCCAGTAACTGACCCCGAGCCACTGGAGGCGAGCGTCCGGGTCAGCGCCTGCTTCTCTAGCGGCGAGGAGGTTTTAATGCGTCCAAGCGCGCCTCTGGTTTTCCCCGCCAGCCTGCCCCATTCCTCCTTCCCAGCCTCCAAGGCGTGGCAGGCTGCGCATCGAGGGAAGGGAGATTACGTCCAAGTCTCCGGGCCTTGTCGAGCCGCCGCCTCCAACTGTGGACACCCTTCTCCCCACGTCTGGGCGTGACCCATAGTTGCTGGCTGTCCAGGAGCAGTCAAGGCCCGGCTAGTGCCCAAGGGCGCTTGGGGGCCAGTCAGATGCCGCTGCTCCCCCGGTTGCCATAAAGTCTTCTCTGGGTCTTAACCTTGATCTCTAATATCTTAATTACTTCATTCCCTTCTAGTCCATGGAGGCTGAAGCTTAATGACAAGTAGTCCTCGATTTATGACCACAATTGGGAGTGAAATCTTGGTTGTTAAGTGAAGTGGTCATTAATTGAGATGTTTTACAGCGATTGGAAGTGCTTTACTGGCCATAAAGCTTCCTATAAAGCAAACTTTCCGAGTCTGTTGTAACTTGGAATTGTCATGAAACGAGCAGTCGTAAATCAAGGATTACCTGGAATGTGAATTTGTCCATTCAATCATTATTGTTTATATTGGCCTTTTTAACTGTATCTTGTCGCCTTGTAGTTTTCCAATAGTCTTTCTCTGAGATTCAGCGGAATATAGGTAGTCCTTGACTTGCAACCATTCATTTAGCGACCATTCAAAGTTACAACAATGCTGAAAAAAATGACTGGTTCTCACACTTATGACTGTCACAGGATCCCCATGGCCACGTGATTCAAATGCAGATGCTTGGCAACCAGCACGTATTGGATACGACGGTTGCAGTCTCCTGGGGTCATCTGATCGTACATGTGACCTTCTCAGCCAGCTTTCGACAATCAAAGTTAATGTGGAAGCCTCATTCGCTTAACGACCATGTGATTCACTTAAGAACTGCGGTGACTCACTTAGTAACCACAGTAAAAAGGTTGTAAAACTCACTGAACAACTGCCTTGCTTCGCAATGGACGTTGTGGTCCCAATAGTGGTCGTAAGTCGAGGACTACTGAAGAAGACTGAGGAATAAACAAACGGATTAATAAATAAGGACAGTTGAATCGGAAATGAGGTTCTGGGCATCCCGTTTAAGGCCTAAACGTTTTTTGGCCCCCGTTCTTGTTCGGACCCCAGCGGGAGGTCTGTTCGTGCCTTTAAATAATGCTGTTTTGCCCCCCCACCCCGTTCTCTTTACGGCAGGCTCAAGATTTCTACGTGGAGATGAAATGGGAATTCACTAGTTGGGGTAGGTGTGCATGCCGAAAGAAAATGAGTGAACTCCCCTTTGGGAGGGGGCTTTCACCTGTCTGCCCCCCGGTGGAAATTAAGCAACCCCCCAAGAAGGGGCCTCTGCAGGAGAAGGGGCTGAAAGAGTCGAGGTCGTTGCAAGTAAGCGAAGCTCTGCTGTATTGACGTTGTTGAATGCGTGGCAACGGGGGTGGGGCTTCAATTCCACAGACGTGGCTGCCATCTTGACTTTTTTGACCCCTCTTGCAGATGTCCCCACCCCCTAGGGCAGAGAACATGGCTGCCCAGGTAAATTCCCGTGGCAGGGGAAATTTCATAAAATGCCCAGAGTCACTTGACACTGAGATGGATGGCATATTGATCGATCGATCGATCGATCGATCGATCAAATGTGTCCCTGTGGCATCCCTTCCCCTCTGCTCTTTTCCAGTCCCCCTGGTCTCCAAGATCTGCCCCAGTGACACATACAAGGTGTGGAAGAGTGGCCAGAACCTGCGAGTGGACACGACATTGCTGGGGTTTGACCACATGACGTGGCAGCGTGGGAATCACAGCTTCATCTTCCGGGGACAAGGTAGTCGAAATGATGGGAAAACCCACCCTGGACCTTTCAGCGGCTCATTAAAGCCCCCGAGTTTTATTTTTCACAGGGGAAAATGTTTTCCTTTTCTTCTGGGGGGGAAGGTGCCGTTGCTTTAAGAAACTCATTAAGCATCCCGGTTTCAGGATTCAGTTCACTTAAAGCAGCCGCATCATTTTTCACCCTCCTGCGGAATCCGGGATAAAACTGGCTGCTTTCAGGAGGAGCAGGGCTGTGGTGGGCTTGCACGGATCCCCCTCCTTCCGAATGCAGGTAGAGAGGCCACCGCCCCTGTGCTGCTGGGCTGCGTGCTCCGTGTCTGCATTTGCGGCATTGCGTTGCTCTGTGGGCGCATTTGTTCTTCTGGGCTTCTGCCAGCCGGAGTCTTCCCACCTTGGGCACTTGAAGGTGCAGGGACTTCAACCCCTAGAATTCTGGCCGGGAATTCTGGGAGCTGAAGTCCACACGGATCTCCAAATGCCCAAGGTGGAAAAAGAGTGCCAGTTTTAACCTTTTGGATTCCAATAATCACGTTGACAACAGAGTTTCCTTCCCCTTGGCGAGACGGATGTGTTAATCCGAGGACTTTTTAGGGGGGAATCACGGAACGGACCCGGGCCGGGATCTGATGCTTGCTCAGACGAACACGAGCAGCACTGCTCCCAGCCCCTCGTACCTCTGTGCAGTGTGCTTACCAAAGGGGATGGGGCTTCGGACGCAAGGCCGCTTTCCTAACTTGGCACCCCTGGGCCCTTGGACATGTTTCTGGGGAGGGGCTTTGTTCAGAGAGGCAGCCCCACTCCCTTTCCCATCCTCTCCCCAGATACGAGTGCGGTGTTCATGGAGGTGGATCACAACCGGCAGATGGTTTACTCCGAGACACTTGCGCTGGCTGCCCACGACCAGGACACCGTCCTCGCGGCGATGCAGCCCACTGAGGAGCAGGTGATGGGGCGCCTGATGGCCCCCGTGGTTGCCACACATCTGGACATGCGCAACATTGCCTTCGAGAGGTACGTGGAGGAAGCGTGGGGGGCCTCGGGGGCATTGTGGCATCAACCGACGGGCCAGGGGCATCGGTGGGGCGGAGCCAAGAGGGCAGCGACACCAGCACAGTTTGTAGAAGTGGGGCGGACCCCATTCCCTGTGGCCTCTGGAAGAGTCGAAGACCTGGCTGGGTCGGCGTGCTTGGGCTCACGGCGGAGCATGCAGCCACGGGGTTGCTTCGCACCTGGAAGGCTCCCCTCCTGCCGTGGCAACTCTGAATTGCCTCCTATCGACGGTGTTCACGCTCCTAATTGCGTGGGGGCTGCTCAGAGTCGCTCTCTGAACGCGACGGGCATTCCAACGCGCAAACACAGAAGTAGAAACACATGCGTTTGTGCGCATCGCTTCGTAAACGGGGCTGGGACTTGGGTCACGGCAGCCAAGCCGACTTCTCTGCTCGCCTTCCCTCTCTTCCCACGGACGTTCCCTGAAATCCATCCTGGCGAATTCCTGCCGTTCAGAGATGAGAGGAATGGCGGTTCAGGAGCTGGAGAAAAGTTGAAATTGCAAGTCATTCCTACAGGAGCAAAGCTAGTTTCCCATCATTTTTCTACCTGTTTGCAGAGTTTATCGTTGCAAATAGGCTGGGAACATTTTCAGGTGCTCCAGGTAGCCCTCGACTTACAACTGTCATTTAATGATCGTTTGAAGTTATGACAGCCTGGGGAAGGGTGCTTTACGGTCTGTAAAGCACTTCTGGCCGTTGTAAAATGTCTCCCCACCACCACCATCAGGAGACTGTGATCTGGATGCTTGGCAACCTGTTCACACTTACAACTGGTTCCAGGTGGTCACTATGTGAAATATTCTCTGCTGGCTTCCCCAGAAAGTCAATGGGGAAGCCGCAGGGAAGGTCGCAAGCTGCTGCCACCTGCTGAAAGGGTTCTCCCTTGTCCTCAAGGGCTGGCCGAAGAATTGCTTGCTGAGGGGAACTGAACTCCTTTGTCAGGGTGTGGACATGGTCCTGTTACATCAGGATCCGAGCGCCATTTCTGTATCCCACGCAAGGAGTTCCTTTCTGCACATGGGGAGAGCTCACATCCTCCTGCGAGGTGCAGAAACATTGTCCAGATCCTGATGATCTGAGTTGTGTTTTAGCACCCTGCCAAAGGCGTTCCCTTGTGCACATGGAGGGGAGCTGAACTAAATTCGCCAACCTGCCGAGGGAGTCCAGCCCCGCTCTGCATGCAGAAGGACGCGCCTTTGGTGGGCAGCAGAAACAGAACTCAGGTCCCAAAGACCTCAGCTCTGTTCCTGCACCCCACTGAAGATGCTCCCTTCCGTACACGGAGGGGAGCTGACATCCTTGGCTGGCAGTTCTTTCAGCCAGCCCCTGGAGACAAAAGGGAGCTGAAATCCAAGCTGCGAGGGGAGAGGCAATGCGATCAGGAGTGTGGCGCAACTCAGGCGGGTGGCGGAGGCTCTGGGAGGCCTGGCGCAAGCTGCGCACGTGTGTCTCTCGGGCGAAAATCCTGCTTGGATTTGAGTAGGAAGAAGCTTCGGCTCCTGAGTGAAGCCCACCAGGTTCTCCCCATCACCTTGAGGCAACCCACGCGCCTTACTTGGGACTCCATCTGCCTAATGACCCACACGGTCGCTTAACAACTGTGACCGGGAGTGCCAGGATTGCAGTCGTTGAACAAGTTAGTCCCGTGGGCAGTCACAGGATGTTTTGCTTCACGGCTGCCTTGCTCTGCAACCGAGGTTCCAAGCTCAGTCACGACACAGTTCTCGCCACCTACCCGGAGGAAGGTGCGTCGGATCACGGAGGAGCTACACCACCATGGAAATGCCCACCATTTCTGCTGTGGGAAATGGACCTTCCGCATCGTGCGCCGCGCCATTTCTTATCTTTTATTGCCTGAGTTTTACCCCCAGCGCCCCCTTGCTGTCCACATTTTGTCCCCCTGGGGTCTTTTTAATGATTACTGCATTAACGTTACTGCTAGGGTGGAGGGTGCAAGTAACGCGATGCCTCCTGGTTTCCATTTACCCTCTTGCCTTTTCAGGGCTGAGCCCTCGTTGTGTTTGATGGGTGTTGTTCTTCATAAGACTTTTTATTTTTTAATTTCATCGATTTATTTGAATGTATTATGGCCGTATGCTTGGCGTACAAAAGGGAAAAAATCCATAAAAACAGATAAAGCATGAAAAAAGATAAGACAGACAGACAGACAGCGCAGACGAACACCATCTTATAACCAACACAGATCACACAAAACAGTCCAGGCTGTCCGCGTGGTTTGATGCTTGTCTATTTTTATGGATTTGTTTGGTTGTGTTTGCGCCCCAAAGTCTCCTAGAATTGGGCAGCTATACAGGTGGTCTTCAACTTGTGACCAGTAACTTAATGATGGTTCAACGTTACAACTGGCTCATCTCAGGGCTACTTATGACCTGGATTCGAAGTTGCCCTCCCCTTACAACCACGTGACCAAACTTTGGGCACTTGGCCATTTGCAAGGTCCCACAGCTGTGACCGCGTTTCACGATGGCTTTGCCAAAAACCAGCACTTCCGGTTTTCTGCAAAACCCCGCCCATGGCGAACCACGGTTCAACTCAACAGCCATGGCATTTATTGAATGACTGCAGTATTTGCTTTACCACCACTGCAAAAAATGTTGCAAAATTGACCATGAGGACCATCACCACTTAATGACCGTGGTGCACAGGCTCCGTCATGGTCATAAATCGAGGACTGCCTGTAATACCTGCAGCTGGATGAATCAGTGATTTGCAAGATTTCCTGGGAAAAGAATTACGCGTTTTGAAGTCGGGCACAATGGAGTCAGGGCTGAGGGCGGGGTGCCATTCTCATGGCGGCTTTTCCTCTCCCTGCCAGGAACAAGACGGGCATTTTGGGCTGGAGGAGTGAGAAAACGGAGGTGGTGAACGGGTACGAGGCCAAGGTGAGACCTCCGATGCTGGGGATCAGCTGCCGGAGAAGCTGGCGGGAAGAGGCCGCGGGCGAGCATGCTCGGGTGTCACCAGGCCTCCCTTCGTCCCCAGGTTTATGGGGCCTCCAATGTAGAACTGATCACCCGGACGCGGACGGAGCACCTTTCGGAGCAGCACAAAGGGAGGACTAAGGGTGAGCATCGCTTTGCTCCCGCCCGAGCGGCTGGGCTGGTTGCGGGATGATGGTCATGGTCGTCGTCGAATAATGCGTTACACTGCATGCCGCCCCCCTCTCCACCCAACGACTCGGGGGGCTGCCCTTCGCGCCCGGCCCCAAACCCCTGGACGAGGGGCGTTCACGCCTCGTATGAGGAGCTCCCCGACCTTGGCTGCAAAGTGCCAGGCCGGCAAACTACAGCGGAGAATGCGCTTTGCTCCGGCCACACATGCACCGGTCCGGCTCGGCTGTGGCGTTGAGCTGACCGAGGGGAGGGTGCAGCGTGAGCCCCCCTTGTGGGCCTCTTCCTGGGCAGGAGGGGAAACGCCCCCGGGTGCCGCCCAGCGCGGCCGCTGAAGGCGAGCCCCCTCTGACTCTCCGAAGGGAAGACGCGAGACGTGGCTGTTTGCACAAGCCGGTTTCTGCAGAGTGCATGGGAAACGCCGCCGCCTTCCTGCGGGGGAACCGGCTCCGCGGCAGCCTCACCCTGGCAGCGGCGCCAGCTTTGGTGGCTGCGGTTCCGGGGTTGCTTTTAGCGCTTCCCAGACTTTGCGGCTTGAAGGTGGCTGGATCTCAGCTCCCGGGATTCCCCAACCGGCAGTCAAACGTGCTGGCAAGGGACTTCTGGGATTTGAAGTCCACCCATGCCAAAGCATGCTGGCCGGGGAATCCTGGGAGAGGAATTGAGAAACGCCGGATGGGACTTCCCCGCCGGATCCAGAGGCAGCCCCGGTTTTCCAGGTGGTCTCCCACCCCAGACGGGCCGTCCCTCCCCTGCTTGACTTCCCGCGTCCACCCGAGCTCAGCCACAAGCCGCTCTCGCTGCAGCCGGACTTTTGACCGCGCAGGGCAGCTCAGGCGGGTGGCAGGAACCTCGTAAGGGGACTCCGGTTGGGACCAGCGCATGAGAAACGGGGAGCCACCCGCTTCCTCTGAATCTGGCGCAGTCTCTGCAGGGGTCAGCGCAGGGCGAGGCAGTGGCCGCGGCAGGGTTCACCCACCGTTTTGCCTTCCGAGACTCTCCCTCGATGCCCCCTTGCCCTGGAGCATTCGGACTTCGGTCTGAGTAGAAATGACGCGACTCAACAGGAGTCCAGCCGCTCTGCCAACTTTGCGCCGCGCCTGCCGTGGCATCGGCCACCCCCAGCTTCCAGAGCCCCATTTGTACAGCTCTTGTCTCCCGCAGGTGGTAAAACCCCACTGCAGTCCTTCCTGGGCATCGCCGAACAACACGTGGGTCCCAACAATGGGGTGAGTAACCGGCAGAACAGGGGGCGCAAGGGCCCTAACTGTTCAGATCTCTGGCGTGGCCAAGGGTCCCCGATGTTCTGGTTCGGAAATACAGGCAGTCCTCGACTTATGACCATTCATTCAGCTACCACTCAATATTACAAGGGTGCTGAAAAAAGTTATGACCAGTCCTCGCATTACGAGTATTGTGGCCTCCTTGTGGTCATGGGATCAAAACTCGGGCATTTGGCATGTATTTAAACAGTTGAGGTGTCCCGTGAGCACGTGATTGCCATTTATGACTTTTCCAGCCAGCTTCTGACGAGCAAAGTCAGTGGGGGAAAGCTGGGTTCGCTTAACAACTGCCTGATTTGCTTAACATCCACATGATTTGCTTAACAAACGTTCCAAAACGTTTACAACTCATCACGTTCCGGTCCCAACAGTGGTCATAACTTGAGGACTGTCTGTACTAGCAGAGCTCATACGTCAGGTTTAACTGCTCAGTTAAAGTACTTGCTCAACTGCTTTTGTGGATTTCCACCAAGCGTCAGGGGCTGCGCATGGTGGCGCATGGTGCACTGAATCCTGCGTCGTGAGGGGGTTGGACCGGATGGCCTCGTAGGAGCTCCCCGGCTGCGCTTCGTTGGGTCTCGAGACGGCAGCAACCTGGCCTCAGTGTCCCCGGCGGCTGGGACCCACTGGCCTCCCCCCTCTTCTCTGCCCCTCTGCAGGCCCTCATCACGCAGACGCTGAGCCATGCCAACCCCACGGCCATCACGCCGGAGGAATACTTCAACCCCGGTTTTGAGCTGGGGACCCGGGACATGGGGCGCCCGATCGAACTCACCACCAAGACGCAGAAGTGAGAGCAGAGTCGGGGGCTGTCGGGGGCGTCCTCGTGGGGTGGGGGAGTCCTCTGCAGCATGGCTCACGCCCCCCTCTCCTTCCCCCAACAGGTTCAAAGCCAAGTTGTGGTTGTGCGAAGACCACCCCTTGTCACTGGCCGAGCAGGTGGCCCCTATCATCGACTTGATGGCGGTCAGCAATGCGCTCTTTGCCAAACTCCGGGACTTCATCACGCTGCGCCTGCCGCCCGGCTTCCCCGTCAAGATCGGTGAGGGTCCCGGCGGGTTGGTGTGGGCCGTGCCCCTCCCCTTGGGGGGCCGGTGATCCTCAGAAGGTGGGGTGGGGGCTATTTAGGGCGAGACGTGGGACCCGGCTCTGCCGTTGACCTTCTGGTGTCTGGGAACGTTGGAGGGACACGCGACATCTTGCACGCTTGGAGCACAACGCGTTGCACGCTTGGCTCGGTTTCCTGGCCTCCCTCAGACTGGAAACGGCTTGGATTGCTTCGGTGTGGCGGGTCTCCCTTTGCAGGACCCGGCTTCACGCCGTAGCTTGGCGCTGGGTGAACAGACCCGCCTTGCTGGCTTGCAGACGGCTGCGATGCGGGTGCGGCTGATCTGGGTTTCCTGCATATCGTAGAGCTGGAACTGGGGTGGGCTTCTTGAGGCATCTTCAAGCTGCTGGCTGGGGAATTCTGGGAATTGAACTCCGCCTGTCTTCAAGCATGCTGGCTGGGGAATTCTGGGAGCTGGTCCTCCCGTCCTAAAGTTGCCGAGGTGAAGAAGCCCCGGCTAAATGCAGAAAAAGCTTCCGATCCGTTCGCTGGACAGGCCCCCCCGGGGCCGCTGGGCGAGGTCCTCGGCTGCTGCAAAGGTCGGGGGATGCTGGGATGGTACGCACAGCGCCCGCCAAGAGGCTGGTGAGGCACCCCGGGAATGCGCGAAGAGGGCCTCCCTCCCTCTCGCCTGGCGCTGACCCTTTGCCTCCCTCCCCTCCCTCTCCGCCCCAGAAATCCCCATCTTCCACATCCTCCACGCCCGCATCAGCTTTGGGAACCTGAACGGCTGCGATGAGCCGGTGGTCTCCCTCCGCAGCACGGGCAGCCCCGGCAGCGACGCCCCCTCGCCCGGCAGCGACCGGTCCAGCATCAGCAGTTCCAGCTCCCTTGGTGAGAGGAGGGGCACGGGGCAAGCAGGCGGCGGCGGGGGGCGCCCTGCACGCCAGGAGCGGCCCCGGGTCAAGAGAGTCGAGATGGCGTCACCGGCACGCAGCCACGCGCTTGTGCCTTTTTTGCATGGGTGGTACAGGGGTGTCCAAAGGGGGGGGAACCTCGGGGGGGGCAGCATCCGCAGTTTTTGACAAGCCCCCCCCATATTTCTGGGCTGTCCAGCCGGGGGGAGCCACCCTGGAGAAAGACCGGAAAGTTTCCTTCCTTTGTTTTGACAATGCTGCGACCCGGCACAGCCCCCCTCCTCAAAACGCTGCCCACGTGCCACTCCGGAGATAGTTCCGGATGTTTTATCCTTTTCTGACATCCGTTTTCGATTCGTTCTTCCGAAAAGGAGTCGCCTACCCTTGTCAGAGGCCCTGAGAGCAGAAAGGAGCCGGGAGCAATTTGGCGGAGGGCTCGGCTGAAGGGAAGAGCCCTCGCCTCCTTGGGACTTCGGAACCCCCCGCCACAGTCGCCCCGGGGGGTCCTCCGACGCCCAGGATGCCCGACCCTCCGAGGCCCTCCTGGTGGTCTCCCGTCCCAGGCCAAATCCAACCTTGCCAAGTTTTTTCAAGTTTGTTGGTTGTGTATTCATGCATGTGTGCGTGAATATTTAGAGGCCAATCCTGGGTGGTTTCCAAGGAAAAAAGTAGCACATTACGGAAGAAAAATAAGTAAATTCCTTGAAAATGTATTTAAACCCCAAAATAAATGTGGACAACGGCCCTCCCTGCCCCGAAGTCTGGGAAAATAGCCAGGTCTGGAGGAGCTTCTGGAACGTCCTCAGGATCTCAGGGGGATTAACCAAGGCTCGGCAGAGGTAGTCCCCGACTCACGACCACCAACGTTTTGGGAGCCACGTTTCAGTTGCTAAGCATGGCCATTGTTACGCGACTCTCACCCAATTTTATCACGTTTTTGCCACGGTTGCGAAGCGAATCAGTGCAGTTACTGAGCGAATTTTTGCGGTTCTTAAGCGAAGCTGGTTTCCTCCATGGACTCCGCTTGTCGGAAGCCAGCCGGGAAAGTCATAAGTGGTGATCACGTGACCCCAGGGTGCTGCAGCCGTCGTAAATACGTGCCGGTTGCCAGCTGACCGAATTCTGATCACGTCACCATGGGAACGCTGTGACAGTTGTTAAGTGCAAGGGCTGGTTGTAAGTCACTTTTTTCGGTGCCGCTGTAGATTTGAACGGTCACTAAACGAATGGTTGTAAGTCAAGGACTACGTGCATTCGTGCCTCTCCCTGAGCCAGGGACACCTGATTCCAGGTCATCTGGTGAGAGAAGAGGGTGCGTGCTTCTGATGGTGTTGGACCCCTTTCCTGCAGGCTCCTGCCGCTCCTTCGAGATGGACCCCTCCCTCTTTGAGGTCCCCCAAGGCTACAGCATCGTTGGGAGGCACCCGGAGCCGTTGCGGGAAGACGAGGACGACCTTCTGCAGTTCGCCATCCAGCAGAGTTTGCTAGAGGCGGGCAGCGAATATGACCAGGTAGGGGAGACCCGACCTTGGCAGGCGGAGGGGGCGAGAAGCTGGGCATCCGTGGGGAGGTCAAAAAAGTCAACATGGCGGCCAGGACTGTGATTGAAGCCGTCTCATTTATTCATGTGTTGCAGCTGCAAAATGCATTAGAAAAGGAAGGGCTTCCATTGGGTGGATATGGCCACCATCTTGACTGTTTTGACCCTTCTGACCAACACTGCCCAAAGGTTGGGGTGTCTTGCTCAAATGTCACTTTCTCTGCTTGGAAAGATTTTGGAAATTGAGAGACACAAGGACCCTCTGCCTTCAGAGCCAGTGGGAAGGCCCCTGCCTGGCAGAACAGTCGTAACCCGGTCAGTTTCACTTGCCTCTATCTTCCCTTTCTAGACTGGCATGCCAAAAACCTTGGTTTAGTTCCTTGCCCTTGCCAGGTAAACGGATCCGAGAGCCAGGGATGGAAAAGGCTGGTCTCTGCCTGAATCCCTGGCTGTGTTGGAGGGCCACTCTCGGGCCCTAATCTGGGCTGGGCCCAATCTGCTTCCGGCACACTGAGAAGCTCTCATCGGCAAGCTTCGAACTGAGGTTTGCCCTCCCCTCTTTTTTCCCCGATGGCAGCTTCACATCTTACCCCCTTCCCTACATGGGTGTCACCAAGGGGTAAGGGATGCTCCAGGGATCATTGCATCATTGGCTCAGTGACGTCCCTGTGACCTCACTGCGGCTTCTAGTGCAAGCCTGGGGCTCCTTGGCTATTTAAGTTGGGGGGTTGCCAACATGAAATCGGTGGGCGTTCTGACCCACTTCCAGGGTACCTGCTAAAAAATGAAATTTCTGTTTTCTCGGAGAGGTGGATGCAGTCCTCATGATGTACTCCTGTGTTCTTGAGCATTCCAGATTTTAATTCTTGACCGCTTTAATTTTAATCCTTGATCACTTTAATGCAGGGTTTCTCAGCCTTGGAAGCTGTAAGAGGGGCGGACTTCAACTCCCAGAATTCCCCAGCCAGCACGTGCTGGCTGGGGAATTCT
>JANHZU010009252.1:260863-271615 GCA_032468055.1 Acrochordus granulatus | reverse complement strand
AAAGCCTCTGCAGGAATTCAAAGAGGCTGCTTGCGGTTTTCTCAACAGAAATAACAGCAGCTTGAATTAAATGAGATCTGCTCTTTAAAGACTATTAGATATACTTAATAAATAATTTATAATTATAATTCAGGTGCATACATTGTTGACAAAATGTTAAGTGCCCAACTCTAAATGATTTTGTGGGAAAATGGTTTAATTTTATCTTTGACATCACTTTTCATCCATGCCCTTTAGAAGTTCAAGCTACAGTCATCAATTGTCACGCTTCTGTGAGATATCCCCTAAAGAAATGTGTCCTGTTACGTGGGAAGCCAGAAGGAGATGGAAGGTAAAGATAGGCAGTTTTGTAATGCCATCATTATGAATAATATTAACCCTCTACTTAACCTGACACTGCTTTTAGAATTGCTTCTAAAGAAAAGTGCCTTGTTTGCTTGTGTAAGATTCCCTAATGTCCCTAAAGAAATGTCAAATAACGTATTTGAATCCAAATATGCTCTCTATTACAACTTCAGTTTAGTCTTCTGTAAATGATATGGAAAAAAAGTTACTTTCCTTTTCCCCAGGAAGTTTAGGAAATAAAAATTAGTCTTGAAAGTTCAGGTTTATTACAATCTTTATTTAGTTTCATGACATTACATGCAGTATGAAAATAAAAAAAAAATAAAGAGAATTACTAGGGCCCATAGCTTTGTAAAGCACAGCTGTATCAATGGTAGAAATTATAGGCCACAAAACCACTGAGATTTTAATCTGGGATGCGGAAGGAGCGGTAGGATATAATTGGCTTCTTAATCATCTGCATCTGTTTCTTAGAATACAGCCCAGCAGCATCCAGCAAACCGGGCTTGTTCACACACCATGGGGATTAAGCTCTTCTTCTGTACGTTTTAACATCTGTATATTAACATTTGGAAAGAGCAAAATGTTACAGTAATCATTTATATTTCTATTTTTGTCCAAAGAGGTAGGCAAAAATGTGAACTTATCCCAGATGGTGGCAAAGCTACAAAGTCTTCCCTTCCCTTCCCTTCCCTTCTTCTATTAATACATTTATAATATGTTTTATTATAAAATATTATATAAATATTTTATATATTAAATATATTTTATATATAATATTACCTGGAAATATTACCTGGAAAATATTACCTGGAAATTTGCTTCAAGCCTTCCTCCTCCCCCCCAGAATTTTGAAACAGCACAGGGCCACATTATGGCACCACATTTCTTTTTTCAAACTGAACTGGTGACAAAATTGATCCTTTTAAAAACTCCACAGGAGGAAGCTGGGAGGGGGATGAATGATGAAAATGTGCTGAAATATTGCAATATGTAAATTCCGTCCCTGAAGGACTTGTGGGAGACACTGTGACACAAGTAGGAAAGGGCAGAACTTATACTGCATCATAATACAGGTTTCATCCTTTTGGCAACATGATGGTTAGGAATGGATGCCCATAACTTTATGCTATGTCTTCTCTTGCTTTTCTCTCAGGATCCCTTCCCACTTTTAAAACTATGTAGCGCCTCCAAAAAGCTTGTGTTTCTTTTGTTTCTTTCGGGTTATATTTATCAATATTTACTGTATTAAAAATTAGAGGTGATTAATTTTTCTTCTCACAATTGTTTGAGGAGATCTTAATTTTGTATTAATTTCCAAGATAGGCTGGCAAAGCAATTTTATTTTGAGGACCCCTGGGAGTCATGGGGTACTCCCCAGTGGTCCTAGAATCACACTTTAAGAAATATTGTCTTATATAATTGGAGTTTGGTATTATATGTTAGACGACACGCCTTCTTTTATCTTTGTGTTTTCCCTGCTTGTCTCTCTGCCATCTAAGCATACATAAATTATTTTCGGGTCTATTTTGGGACCAGACCTTATTATAATATGTATGTATTGTACAAATGTATAAAACCAGTGTAGCTTTTGTGTCTGAAACCTGACAACTCCTTTTTTTACCCCATGATAACAGTGGAATAACCATCCTCTAGGAGAACAGACCATAGCCACCTTGTTAGAGGACACCGTCTTCTTTAAACCTGCCGAGAGATAAATTCCTGAAGAGAAAGTGATGCTGGCTTAGCACGGGTTCCTTTTTGGAGCCTATCCTGCAAGGCTATGAAAGACACTTTCTTAAAAGTTGTTAGAGGCTGTTTATGAATTAAAGGCACACCAAACTTGCCTGGTTTCATTTTTGCCTTCAGATCACTTGCTCTCTTCATCTGATTTCATTAACCAGCTTTTTGTCCAGCTGTTAAAGAGGAATTCATTCAATACCTCCATTTTAAAAGAAACTTAAATATATATACTGTATATATAAAAGGCATTCCCAGTGCAACAAGTAAAATGTTAAATCGGGTAGAATGTTTCATTCCAGGTAGATTAGAGAACTGTGCTACAAATTACCACTCATAAAAAACAGATTGATTTGCATTTGATATGATTTGAGTGGAATTTACCTCAGTCCTTGATGTATTTCAGACTATATGTATCTAATCTTTGCTCGTCTTGCGAAAATCACATGCACCGAGGTGCTCACAATCCAAGGTTCCACTGTAGCTGTAAGATATTATTTAAAATAGTACAAAATTTAATCAGGGACGTGGTAAGTGATGACACATGCACAATAGAATAATTGCCAAAACATCTCACTTTACATTCTGGAGGCAGATTAACTGATGCAAGATAATTTGCATGATTATGTCACCATGGATGAAGCATCTTGGTGTCCTTGTAGCTTGCTGTTAAAGCTAATGTCTTTTTTTTTAAGCAAAGATGGATCATTTTGGCCAGATATGGTTTAATTGCAATATTCATGTTGTGCAGCTCAGTCAAATCACATAGAAGCTGTTCTCCCATACTGGCTTGAATGGCAAAACCATGTATTTCCTCTTCCTCATTATAAACGTGTGAGGCTCTTGGAGAGATAATATTCCTTTCAGCTTCAAGAGGGGAAGCACATTATGCTATGTTTCTGATGACTGAATGGCAATGTGAATGAATAATGAATAAGCCACAAAGAATATTGTATAATCATGCTTGCAATTCTGATAACAACCAAAGACAAAATGGCATGATGACAATTCCATAAAAGTTTTAATGGGTCTCTTCAGTTTCTTTCATTTTACTTTAAGATGATTTCATTTAGGCAAGCTTTCCCTTGCCCTGTACAGGCTCATGCTGACTGATGTTCTTAAATTATCTATAACATGGTCTCTTTTATTTTCTTAATTAGCAATTTGCTTTTGGGGTTGTAACTATCACTCCACTGATGGAAAATTCTTTGATCCAGTAAATGTTGTCCTATGAGCTGAGGGCAGAAGCAGTTCTTCCCCTCCCTGCAATCTGCCTGAATCCTGTTTTAAAGAACCTTCCAATTTTATTGTGCAGATTTGAGGGAGCTTCGAGGGACCAGAGAGGAAAAGGGGTAGAACAAACGCTTCCTTATGTTGTTCTTAATGGAAGCATGGTCTGGATCTAGGTGGCCTCTTTTAGCCAAGAACACTAAATCATGGGTGTTTTGTATAACACATTCAGGGTTATACTCAAAAAGTGGGTGGAGTCCCATTCAGGGGTATCTACAGTGGAGATTTTAAAAAAGCCAAGATGCCTTTAATTATTCATTTCTGCATAATTATTTGATGTTTTTGGATTTCCTTCACCCATGGACATCCCTGTCAGAATCACGAAGGAGCTCAGAAGTTTTTCACAAGTGAAATGATTGCATAAGCATCCCCAATGCATAGGTCACTCATTTTGCCTCTTAGCCTCAGCCATATGAAAAAAAATTATCCAATATTTGGCCTCACCTACTAAGCTAAGAAGCTGCATTGGGTCCCAGTCTATACACTTTCTACCCTTGCACTAGATGGAAGTTAACACTTATTTTTTTACAAAAAGGATGAGTAATATAATAATTATAAGTATATTTTCAGATCTATGCTTTATAACCTACACAGGATGTTTCTGTTCCTTTGTGCTCCTCAGCTGTTCCATGGGGTCCAGTAGGCTGCCTCTCAAGTGAGGCAATGATGCACCACTTAAACAGTGGCAGAATAATATGCAAATTAAACATAGACATGATCTCAAGAACATTCAATGCTTTCTTAAGTTGAGCTTTCAGATCCACAAGACCAGGATCCATCATCAGAATCAATAAAAGACTTTCACACCGACACCCGTAACTCCTTCCACCACCTCACCTATCCTATAAGTGGGTTATCTCTTAAATCACCTTTCTATCCTCTGCTTAATTACTCAGGAATAATCGTATAGCATGCCCCACCTATTCCCTTGTGTTTTCATTGTTTCTACAGGGTCTTGTAGGCTGCCTCTCCAGTCTCTTTCCCCACCCCTTTCTTCCCCAATCAGGAAACATTCAATTGCATGCCTCAGCTGTTTCTGTTCCTTTGTGCTCCTCAGCTGTTCCATGGGGTCCAGTAGACTGCCTCTCAAGCCCCTTTTGCTCAATCACACAAAGGGGTGGGGAAAGGGATTGGAGTGGCAGCCTACTGGACCTTGTAGAAGCAATAGAAAAGCAGGGGAACAGCTGGGGTGTGCTACATGATTATTCCTGAATGACGAAGCAGAGGGGTAGGGAAGGTGATTTAAGAGATAGCCCACTTCCAGGATAGGTGAGGTGGTGGAAGAAGTTACGCGTGTGGCTGTGAAAGGTCTTGCATTGACTCTGATGATGGATCCCAGTCTTGTGGATCTGAAAGCTCAGTTTAATAAAGCAACAAATGTTATGGAAACCATGTCTATGTTTAATTTGCAACTACATCCCAAAACATGAATATTTGGCTACATTGATGCAGAATGATGTAACTAAACTTGTGGGGCAATAGAAAAAAAAGTTAAAGATGAAGAGTTATATGATGCAAAGGAAAAAGGAAGATTGGGTTTACCATACTTGAAACTCTCTTTTACAGCTTGCTGTTTTCTTTGGTTTGGTTGAAAGAGTGAATGCTGCTGAGAAATAGAAAGCTTTTGGAGTTAGAACGCAACCTAAGATTTGGGTAGCATGGATATTTGTGGTATGATAAAGTTAAGGTTTATATGGATTTTAAACATCTTTATCAATAAAAGAGAATATATTGTAAATAATTTAGGATTGAAATGTGGAGTCCTTGGTGTCTCTGAACTTGATTGCTTGCACATTTTTTTTTTACTGACTAGGTAACATCATCAGTGAGTGGAGAGTTTTCTCCATATTTATATAGTATAGCTTATCTGAACAATGTTGGTGGGGGTATGATTTTCCCCTTATTTGTTTGTTGATTGGGGTATTTTTTCTGCTTGATTATTTGTCTGTCTCCTTGGTAGTTACTTGATAAGGGTCTTATTCATAATACATGAATGGTATGTTTAGGCCATTGTATAAATAAAGATGTCTTCAAGTTGAGCTCATGATGACTGTATCTTTGCAATTTTATTGAAAAGGAATTCTAATTATGCAAGTATCAACTTCTTCCAGGATTATGTTAGATTTTTAACAAGTGTCTGATACATTCAGTAATTATTATCTTTATTGTTTTGGTAACAATGTGAAGTTTTTGAAAGTGCAATATGATCTGATTTGATTAATGCAACTCTCAACACAATTTCTCACAACAGCAATAAAGGCTTGCAGGCTGTATCCTTGTTGATGTGCTTTTACATTGGAACCTTGGATTGCGAGACTAATCCGTTCCAGAAGAGGCTCTTAGTCCAAAATGCTCTTAAATGAGGTTTAACCGAAATGAGGTTTCCCATAGGAAACAGTGTAAAGCCGTTCCACGCCCCCAAAAATATTCACAAAAAAATCGTTTTCAATGGAATTTTATGTAGAAATGATTGTCCCTAACATCTGAAACAAGTAATGATTTAACACACAATATAAAGCAGAAATAGAACAAACTAACTAGCACTGATGGATCTGCTCTGAGGCAGATTCTGGCCTCAGCTGCTGCTAGACCGGCTGCTGTTTGGTGCTCCCTGCTTCATCCGGGGGCACCAAGATAAAGGGATCCGCTGCCGCCACCCTCGAGGCAAAGCGGCCTTTTCCCTCTTCCCTCAGCAATGCCTTTCCGGGGTCTTCCCTGGGCAGTTTGGAAATGTTTCTTGTCTTAACCTGCCTCCTTGCTATGAGGAGAGAAGAGATGGACAGCAGGGGACAGGCTGGATGGTGCTGGGCAACGAGGGGTGTGTGTTTTTGTGTCTGTGTGTTTTTGTGTGTGTGTGTGTGTGTATGCGTGCTTTGAGAACAGTCCCGGCTGGCGTGAAGGAGATGAGAGGGAGGAGAGGAGGGGGAGGGGATTGCCTGGAAGGAGAATCCAGAGTCTTAGTCTCAGGAGTTCCTTCTCTTGAATGCCTTTCACTTAATTTACACTGTTTACGCAGCGAGAGAGAAGAACCGTCGGCTCTGTTGTAAGATTTCCTGTGTGAGCTCATCACACAGTCCTCGTCTGGTGAGTTGCTGCTTGTCAACTGAATTAAATTTTATTAAAAAATTTTGCTCATCTTGCAAAAATCTCGTGCACTGATGTGCTTGCAATCTGAAGTTCCACTGTATATTACAGGAGGAATTATCTTAGTAGTAAGTATTGTAAGACACTATGAAACTTTTGGAGAACAAGAGGGACTGAATTTGAAAAAAATCAACAAATGTTTTCAACATTTTCAGTCTTCTCTGTTTTTAATTTATGCTACATAAACTGTGTCGTGAGCCTCCTATATTCAATAGCTGGCTAAAAGAGGTGTCATCTTCAGATGCTAAATTATTCACTGTGATAAAGAACAAGATTTATTACCCTAAATGATCGATATTCATTTTTGAAAGGAAACACAGTTTGTTTTAAAATCACTAAGCTGTGAAGATTATTTTTGTGTGTACTGTAAAACATCTTAGACAAATAGTAAAAGAGATTATTCCAATAATTTTATGGAAATGAAAAAGCAGGAACAGGCTGTATATATTGAACAACATTAATGTGGCAATCAAAGTGTCACAGAATCAAGGTGGCATTTCATTTAGGAAACATTGTCTTCAGACTTCTGCTGAAACATTTATAATACATTCTTCGACTTGGTTAGTGTTGTAATAAGCAGTCCTAGAAAAGAAATGAGTTAAATTTGAAGATCTTTCTACAATATTTCAGTTTTTCCAGTACCACGGACTCCAAACCCAGTCCTTTAAATGATTCATTAACAAATTTCAGTGTCTCAATCAGTATCTCAATTGGCACAGCATGAATGAAGAACAATTGTAGATAAGAGCATCTTGCTGTGTGTGGGTTTGTCATATCTTCAGTCTTATTCTAAATTAAATTAGACATGAGATCTTTTTATCAACTACATCCAGAATATATAGTGGGAAAATAACATTTGGCAACATGAATTGAGAAAGCCTTTTGGATTAAAGGCGAAACGTCTTCGACTTGAAAAAAATCCAGTCCAGATGCCTGTTTTTAAAACTTTGTTGCGATTTGGCAACTATTTGTATATATACATACCCAACTTTATTCAGAGTAAACAATATTGTGCAAAACTCAGAAAAAAAGTAACCCCCTCCCCAATAATGATATGAGATAAGGAAACATGGATAATTCTAGACTACAACAACACTATTCACTATAGCTCCCCATACCTTTCTGTCTTTGCATATTCTCCTTGCTTCCAACATGTCCAAACACAACTTCATGCATTGTCTTTTGTTCTTCAATGTATTTTCCTCTTGCTTTTAGTTATTTATTTGTTTGTTTATTAATCAAATATATATAGCCACCCATCTCTCCAAAGGGTGAATCTGGGTAGTGCACACAAACAGAAAAGATCATATATAAAAAATAACAAATATAAAAAGCACTTTAAAATATAAATATTATAAAGACAGAAACACAATCCCTCAACAAATAGAGGGATTAAGAAACAGAGGATAAGAATAGCCAGCTCAGCAACAGAGCCATCTAAGTATGTCCTTGGTTACCCTTTTCCCTCAGCAATGTCTTTCCAGGGCTCTTTCCTGGGCGTTTTGGAAATGTTTCTTGTCTTAACCTGCCTCCAGGCCATGAGAGGGGAGAAGAAATGGGCAGCAGGGGATGGGCTGGATGGTACCAGGCGACGAGTGTTTGTGTGTTTTTGAGTGTGCGTGCATGTGCGTGCACATGTGTGCATGCACTTTAAGAACAGTCCCAGCTGGCGTGAGGGATATGAGAGGAGAGGAGAGGAGAGGACAGGGAGAGGACTGCCTGGGAGGAGAATCTGGAGCCCAAATCTCGGGAGTTCCTTCTCTTGAACGCCTTTCACTTAATTTACGCTGTTTACACAGTGAGAGAGGAGAACTGTCAGCTCCATTGTGCGATTTCCCGCACGAGCTCATGGCGCGGTGCTCATCTTGCAAGTTGCTGCTTGTCAACCAAAATAAATTTTATAAAAAATTTTTGCTCGTCTTGCGAAATGTGCACCGAGGTGCTCGCAATCCGAGGTTCCACTGTACTTGTTTCTTCAATTATTGAGAATAATGATCCAAAGCTGCATGTTATTCAAATAAATAATGCTTTCAGATTTATATTTATTCCTTTGCTACATGTATTGTACATATGAATAGGCTTATGTTTAAACTACATATGCAAAAATATACTTTTTTTTAAGTATACTTTTTTACACTCCCTTCTCATTCATTACTGAATCTCCATATACATTTCCTACAGAGCTTGGGAGGGTCAAAGAAGGAATAATTACAAAAATTTCAATAAGGTAATTTCAGTGCTAGTCTGGGATAAATATTGAAACTTGGAATTGATAAAAATTCTCATCTATTAACACAACTATGCAGAACATAACATTCAACTGTCACAAACCTATGGATTTCTATTTTCATACACACTCCATAACAACCAAATCTTACTTTCTGATCAAAAGTGTTGCTCTTTAATTTATAATTAAAGCTACCCCTCCAATTCTCTGCATCTATTCTCTCTTGCAAGAAAGGCAGGATATAAATATAATAAGTACACTCTTCTCCATACAAGGCAACTTTCATTCAGTTATGTTAATCCTTCCTCTTTCTCTTAGTTTCAGAAACACAAGACAAATCAATTTTTATTTCTATTTCATTAATTTGTTTCATTGCCATGTTGGGCACATAGATATTGATCTCCAATATTCATCATGACTTTAGTCAAGGCATTCACATAACCCTTTTTAGAAATACAAAGAATATGTAGACTAGAATACTTATCTTAATTGTAAATCATTCCCTGACAAGCTATGAATAATATGAGTTAGTAGGGTCATTGTGGCCAGTATGTCAAAAGTTCAGTCAAATCGAAGTTTATACAGGCCATATTGCACTATTTTGTAAAATTAGGATCTTTAATCTACAGACTACCTTACAACCAAGATTCTGCTCCTAGATTCCCACAATTCAGCATTATATGTACTGATACACATTTAAGATGTTTGCATTATAGAAAAATATCAAAGATTTGCAAGTCATATGTCTTTTTCATGATTGCATCTATTTATGTTATAAAAACTTTTCTCCAAATGCTGACACACATAAAATAAAGAATGTGTTAATGAGCTTTTTTTTTTTAAACTGACTTCTGGTTTTACCAATGTTACTTTCTCATATTCTGATGAGTTGTCCTTAAAGATCGGTGTGTATTTTTTCCTTTTGTACTGATTTTCTGTTCTTGCTTGTTTTCGCTCATCATTTTGTACTTTTGAATAAAGAATATGACTTACAGTAATAGAAGAAGATTAAGGGCTTTAATACTCTAATTTTGCAAGAACATTGAATAGCATTTTGTTGTGCTGTCATGAATGTTCTTTGAGCCCAGAAATATGCTGGAAATTGAGGCTGATTCATACATTATTATCTGAACAGCTTGAAGTTTCATAGTTATGTGCTGCAGGACAATCTTCATTAGTCTAGCAAAACTTATTATCCTAGGAAACTTATTTTAAAAACAAACAGAAATATTAAATAGTAATCAAAAATATATTTTAAATCTCAAAAAATACAGAGAGAGAGAGTCCATATCAAATTGTAATGAAAGCATTTATGTAAAAGCACACTTATTTCTCCACTGTCTTATTCAGAGTTCTTTTTGCTTCTTAGCTCTTTTCAATGTGACTTTCTAAATGAAGTATATAATCCCAAAGTTAGTCATATAAAAGTTAAATTTCTACATTATTTGCCTTCCCTAACTGAAACTTAACACTGAATGAACTTTCATGATATCATCAATGATCACATTCAATTTCATAAATTTTCAGCTTTATTTTCAGGAAGATGAGAATAATTTTATTTTTAGTACCAAGTCTGCCATTTAAAATACCCCCTCCAAATTAGTCACTAACAAAAGTAAATCAACCTGGGAACTCAGTCTACCAAAGTAAGGAGAACATGATAACCAACATGATTATTCACCAGTCAACATCTGCAAGAAAACAACCATGCTCAGAGAGCACCAAGGATCCCACAGTTTACCCCTGAGCAAATATTCTCTTCTGTTGATGATAATGAATCAGTTGCAGTTCTTGGTAACTATGGTGTGCTACACAGTAATAAAAACATGCCAATGTTAAATTTTAGAGAGTTCATAGTCAAAGACACCTTGCTTTATTCACATGAATTGCCATCAAAACAGGCCTAAATGGAGCAGCTGATAAATGAACAGGAAGTTTCAGCCTACTCTAAAATTTGAGGAAGGAAGGAAGGAAGGAAGGAAGGAAGGAAGGAAGGAAGGAAGGAA
>JANHZU010009252.1:240845-260763 GCA_032468055.1 Acrochordus granulatus | reverse complement strand
GGAGGGACAGATATTGAAGCTGAAGCTCAAGTACTTTGGCCACATAATGCGCAGGGAGGACTCATTTGAAAAGACTGATGCTGGGAAATATTGAGAGGAAGAGGAGAAGGAGATAGCAGAAGATGAGATGGATAGACAGCATAGTCAGCGTGATGGTGAGGGCTTGGGAAGACTCCGGGAGGCAGTGCAGGACAGGGAGGCCTGGCGTACTGCAGTCAATGGGGTCGCGAAGTGTTAGACCCAACTGCACGACTGAACAACAAAATTATTTTAATTGCTTGGGTTTTTATTGTAATCTGCTGAGAGTTGTTTTGAGTCATTGGCATATAAATGAAATAAATAAAAGAATAAATAAATCAAAGCCACTCAGTTGGGACTATCTATACTTACCAAAGTATGGCTTTCAGAAATTATTTTGATTGAAAGCCATAAATAGATACATACTAAATGTAAATTCTTGTCAGTTGTTCAGGTCTCTCCCTATTTTGCATGTCTTTTGTCTTGTTTTAGATGTTTAATGAATAAACATCAAGCTATATTTTCTTAGCTTGTTGACTAATACGTGTAATTGCTCTGATGTGAATATTGGAATTAAGTAAATTCTGGAAATGTAGTTTCCTTCCATATGCACAGTTTTACTGTATTTTAGTATAGAATGTTGATTTAAAAATTTTAAAGGTATTTTAAATACATCTTTAAAAGAGTTTTTTGTGGATTCTAAGATTTTGCTCCTGTTCCTAGAACACGTTCTGAAAAAGAAATGTCATTAAAGAAGTAAATGTCCTTTCCATAAAATAGTCAGCTGTGAAATTATTCCCAGAGCAAATGCAGGATTGAAATAATAGCAGTCGCTTGTTGAAAAAAATCAAGAACAACACTTTTTAAAAAAATATCCTTCTTTCTATTTGATTGCTACGAAGTTGTACAGTATTATATGTGACTAACATGCACTTACTAGTGCAAATATTTATCAATATGTATAATACACAGACAGAAATCTCAAAAATGTATATAATTGTATTGTTTTCAATACTTTCTGATATTTTTAATTATTTGATGAACTGTCTTCATCACACAGCTTGAGTTCCCTTTGTGTAAAAATACAGGATATAAATTAATTAGTAATGACAACTACAATTGATGAACATTATTTTTGCTTTGCTGGTTTTTTGTCTAGTTGATTGGATTTTGTATCAGAAGACAGTTTATTTTACACTCAATTGTATTTTATGCTTATAGATTAGAATTCCATATAAAACATTAAATAGGAAAACATATATTAAAACTAAAATATTAAAAAGAACTAATTGCTATCTACCATGGAAATAATCTATCAGGACTTAATTATACTCAGAGTTGTCTTTCTGCTATCTTGATCGAACAATATTTTGCTATCTTTTTTGAGTTTGTAAGGATTTATTGGCTAATAAGAAAAATATATTCTCTTGCACAGAACAGGAGCTATTTAAAAGAGGGAGAATAGCTTAATTTATGGTAGCTCCAAAATGGGAGGAGTTTGGTAGCACCTTTTCCATCAAACAAAGTTTATTAAAAAGTATAAGTTTTTGTGAGCTGCAGATCACTTCATTTGATACATAAAGTGGCCCAATTGATGTAGGATTTAAACTGGGGAGAGGTGGGGGAGGAGGAGGAGGAAGGCAGTTTAGTTATGAAGGTGAAGGTATATGTGAAGCAGACTACAAGTACATTATCAAATAATTGCTGTAATGTAATAAAAACTCATTGTGGTATGTTGAGACCTTTTGGGATAGTCTGAAATCTTTTGATGTGTATAAATTCAGCATTCTTTCACTCAGTGGTGCTATTAAATTCATTTTCCCAAAACATTCACTTTGAGATCTGCAACAGGGTGTCCTGAGAGGTTGAAATGTTCTGATATTACTTGTTCTTGTTTTGAGTTGTTCCACATAGAATCCAGAAAGGCACTTCTATTAGATGGTGACAATATGTCAGAGTTGATGAAGAGTATGTGAAGAAGCTTCTAAACTTAAGTGTGTGCTTGTGGGGCCTGTGATGGTGTTATTAATGAGAAAAAAATAAATATCTGGGTTAGTTGCAGGATCTGCAGCTCACAAAGTTATGCCCTTTAATAAAATTTGTTATTCAGAAAGGCTCCTCCTGACTCCTCCTGATATTTAATTCATGAATGTCACAATAGATTGCTCAGCAAACATGGTTCTTGTTTCTCTTCAGATTATATAAGTCTTTGTATTTTTGCTAAAGTTAATTCTATATTCTTATTGTGTGGAATACTGCACTAATCCCTTGAACATCAGTATTATGCAAACATATACCCCTATTGCAGATATTACAATGGAAGAAATTGGAATATTACAGTAAAAATGCAAGAGGTGCTAAATGCCATTTCTGAAAAAGATTATATGCTACTAAAAGATGATTGGAAATAATATTTATTTATTTATTTAATTTGTATGCCACTGAAATTTGAAGACTCTCGGCGGCTAACAACAATATGTTAGAAAAATATAGGAAGTTTGAACTGAGTAAATACAATAATGCAATTACTGGGTAAATACCATAGTGGACAACATCAGAATCTTCAATATACCACCCACTGCAGATAATGTAACAGATCATTTATGGGTCAGATTAAACATTTCAAAAATTGAAAAGAGTAGATACACCAACAATATTTTACCTGTTGTGTATATAACCAGAATATAAGATTAATGAAAGGAACAGATACTGCAGATACAACATATGTGAAAGAGGAATTCTCACCATTTCAAGAGGAAGAGACCCAAGTGCTTTTCAGATCAAAACCTCATGATGACCAGGGAATGGAGAAGATGAAAGCCTTGGGCAATAAGAAAGATGTATGACAGATGACCATAGGTTTCAGTGTCAATCAGATAAGTCCAGATAAAAATATCTCAATCAGTAATGTCAACAAGTGTGGAAAATAATAAGAAAAGGAAGATGAAAGATGTATAGAAGAAGGGAGATACAAAATAATGTGCTAATATTAACCCACTGCATAAATTGTCATGTGTGAGCCAAACACAGAATCGGAAGTGCCAAAAAGAACAGGCAGGATTCAGAATGGTGAAAGGTATACTTGATCAATTAATATAAAATGGACAATTGAGAGAGCAAGAAAATATAAGGAAGGTATAGCAATCTAGAGGTCATCCAGAATACAAAATATATTAATGTGACAGAATAATGTGTAATTCTCTTGAGAGACCTTTCGGCTTCTGAAAGAACGAGATCGAAAAACACTCGTTCAGAATGTAGAAGAGAGTGGGGTATGGAAGACCATTCTCCCCTGTTCAACTTGAACAGGGAGTGTATTATTAGAATGGCAGGGTTTGGAGAGATTCTGCTTGTGCCTTAATTATTAGTTGGGGCCCTTTTAACTGGGGGATGGATGGATGGATGGATGGAAATTACTGGGAGAAGGGGCAGTCAGTAACATCTCAATGATGATGCATACAGAGAAATGTGGCAGGAGTCAATGGGCAGGCTGTCTTTGAAAGTGGACGGTGCCTTATACTGATTCTGTGATTGACCTCAATGCCCATTCATCAGACCCTCAGTAGCCCTGCACACTTGCAACTGTTACCAAATGCCAGGTCAGCCTGTAATAAAAAAACCCTAATCTATTAAGAGACAAGAGGGCTACCTGGCACGTATAAGCAAGATGTGAAGGCAGCAGAAAAAGAGGGTGGCTTTCAGAAATGTGCCCACCTGGGTTTTGAGAATGGAGCTAGCCATGGCCCCAGAACACGTGTGATGAAGGGGCTATGGTTATCCAAGCTGTGTTCCATAGATAAGTGGATGTGAAATTCTTGCTTATAAAGCTAAGCAATAAGAATGACCCATGACTCTGGCTATTGTACAAGCTTCCCTGCTGCACAGCAGCTTCCTGTTGGATGCTGTGATATCATGGTACTGAGAGGCCCCAACTTAGCTTCCATGGTTGCATAGTTATAAGTGGCTTTGGAATTCATAGCCACCATGGCCACCTTGGACCGGACCTAGAACATCAACAGCCCAACACAGAGCAGATGTCATATTTTAGATCTGTGTTTGGTCTTCGGACAACACCAAAACTGCATCCTAGGGTGGAAAAGAAGTGCCAAATTCTGAGTGGTGAGTTCATTCTTCCACAGTGCAATAGAAACTTTTCTTATAATTTCATGAAAGAAGATGAAAATGTATTTTACTCAGTTTTTCAGAACTGTTCTAAATTGTCTTTGTTTCTGTCTCCACTAAATATGTTTGATTTTATATGTGCAATTTTGGGGGCCTTAGTTAAAACACTTTGGCCAGGTTCTCCTAGAATATAGAACTATGGCAAATATTAGTTTGATTTAATTAAAATTAAATTGCAGATAGACAATATGCTTATTCTTCATTCATTTACTATTTTTCTTCTTCCATACAACCACACATTTCTATGAGAATATTTTATTTTTTTCAATGGTATATTAAAGACAAATGAAGTTTATCATACCATAATAAAAAAATGGGTCACCAGCTTCAAGCATTTTCCTCTCCAAGGAACAAAAATCAAGTCTCCCAAAATGATTGTTCATTAGTCCTTCTAGGCATAGTCTCTCATCTTGGCTTTTATTTTTGTATTTCAAGCTCATGTTGCCCCAAGCCAACACCATATATCTATTACTTTAGAAGCTACAACTCATACAAAATGTGGAGGACAAACCCATCAAATTAGAATAGCCCAAATTCTGAAGTCACCGTAATGGTTTCTAGTAGGCTTCCAGTCCCAGTTCAAAGTACTGTTACTTTTGAAGCATTGCTTGGATATCACACACTGTCTTGCCAGAACTGAACCTTTACCACTTGTGGGAACCACTTCCTTGAGAGGTAACTGGTGACAGGTTTTCTCAAAAGCAGCCTCCTTTCTCTTCCTGGAGTTAGAAGGAGTCCCTACCCAATCAGCATTTTGTAAATAAGCCAAAGCAGTATTGTTTTGGTGGGCAATTGCTTGATTTAATCATGGAGGACCTATGTAGCTTTTCTTCAGATTGACATCTAATATTGCTCATAGTCCTTGTTGATTAGGACAGGCTATAGATATGCAAAATAAGTAAATAAAATATGTACATGTTCTGCAATCATTTGTTTAGTAATGAATGTTACTAAAACATTCATTGATGAAAGAGTAGTAATACCATATTGTAGATGCTGCAAACCGTAAAAGATTTCTTTTTGGGGCTTTTGGAAAGCCCAAAAACACACTGCTCTTTTTTAAATATTAAGGAACAATGTTTTAAAACCTGTAATTTATTATTCCTTATTTTTTCAGATGTTTCAAAGCAAATTCCAGAATTACACTGTAGAACTTACTTGCTTCCAATAAAGACCCCAGCTTTAAAGAAATCTAAAGATTTGAATGCAAATCTTCAGAATGTCACTTTTCAAAAAGCTTAACATTGAAATTATAATGGTACAATATCTGTAAGAAATGCCTGTACCGAGTGCTATTTCTCTATTCATAAAATATGCAAATTTACACATTTAACATTATTTTGTAATCCATGTCTTAAAACACTAGAACAAACAAGTGAAATAGTTTTTGTTTAGTTAATTAATTGCTTTGTTTGCTACAAATATGGAATACAATTCAGCTAACACTTTTTCAAATTACAGATAATCAGAAGAAACTGCAACCAAGTCAACTCTAAAGCTTTTCATTGGATAACTAAAATGTGTTAAAGTCTATCTATGAACAGGGAACCAAAAGTCCTTATAAAGCCATGTACAGTGAGGATTTGCCAACTACCCAGTGTACATTAATACACTCACTTCCCCATGTTTTTCTGTGAATCTTTGGGATGGGTATTTCCTGATTAAGAATGTTTACTACTGACAATACTATATTCTGGTACTCCCAAGTAAGAAAGACTGCTAGCCATATGTTACCAAACACATGAACAAAATAAGAAATAACAAGCAAAACATCAAGTCAGAACATTGTTTTTGCAGATGTAACACAGAATGCATTGTCATTATACAATATGAGTAAAAGGACTTTTTCATACCTTTCAAACTAAACATATTCACTCCCTACTGAACACTGATGGAAAATTATTTCACAAGTTACATGATACAGCAAATGAAGGATGACTTTGATCATGAAGCATCTTTTGAGCATCAGGTTTGCTGAATTAGAACTTTTGAAGTCCCAAACTACATGCTGATCCTTGCCACTTAAAATAGTAGGCCAGGGAGGAGAATGAGCAGGTGGCAAAGTCTACATGATGGATTGCTCATCAGGCAAATCTGTGCCTCATTGTTCTGCTTCATTTGTTTCCCAGATAACATTAAGCAAGCAACAAGCAGTGCTGGGGAACTGCTCTAATCTAAAATAAATATTTGACTGTAAACTAATGCACATGCTTGGTGAAACTAAATTGCTTCCCACAAATGAACTGGTCATCCAGGAAAATCAGAATAACCTACCTCTGCCAGAACATGGAAGCTGAGAATCTCCTTGACATTTCCTAATGCTCTCTTCAGGTGAGATGGGGCAAGAGACTGGATGTTCACACTTCTTTCCTGTCCATCCTGTCTTACATTCACATCGTCCACAGTTACACTGGCCATGACCTTAACAGCAAAACAGAAATACATATTTCACCTCCATCTCTACACAATACTCCTCTAAAATCTCTAAGCTCCTGCTTAAATATTACTTGAGTCAATGGAATTCATACTAGCTACTTGTTTACTACTGTTCATGGACATCATATCATACTTGTAACTTCCTTCAATGGCTTTCCATCTGCCTGGCTCCTGAACCATGGGGACTCCCATTTCCTCACCCATATCTCCTCTTCTCAAACATCCTGTATCTAGCACTTATTTAACGTTTTAGACCAAACTGTGATACAGCAGTAGAATGGAAACCAGAAATGTGTCACAGTTCTAATTTATGAAACAGAAAATCTGAGATACCATTTTAAGTGTTTTGCATGTAAATAGCTCCCTGTCCAATAGAAAATCATATTTTAGCTCAGGGTTGAACTGTGGAGCTCTTGGTGTTCTCTGTGTATGGTTGTTTGCCTGAAAACCTTTCATTACCCAGGTGTTTCAACAAACCAAGGAAAAAGCTTCTAGCTTCAAGTTTAAGTTAAGCACAGGATAGAGAACTAGCCAAGAACAGGGTAGATAAGAAGTAGACAATTAGTGTCCCCTACATAAGGAATTTTCAAACTTTTTAGGCTACAGAACCTTTTAGTTAAAAAAAAATATGGGCCTCCTGGTCAAGAGGCAAAGCTCAAATGATATAAAATTGGCTGCACTCAGATTTTTCAGTTTTTTTTTCTTTTTTTATCCTTAATCTCTTATGGGAATTCCATCAAGAGGAATTCATGGGGAATCTTAGAGTTCTTTGAAAATCCTCTGCATCCTGTTAGCTGCACTGGTGGGAGGCTGATGTTCTGAAACATCTGGAGGGCTTAGTTTTGTATAATTCTAGCCTAGATATTTCCTAAAAATCTTCTTGAGAAATGTGTGTATTCTGACTGAGTTTCATGATGGAACAAAGCATGATGTACACAGTATGTAGAAAATAAATAAATAGTAATAAATGAATCATATTTTGTCACATTTTTATGGTGTGCATGGAATAGTAGAATTTTGCTTCATGAGGAACTAGGTCACAAGAAACTTCATAATAGCCCCATCTCTTCCTTATTTTTTTCTAATCCTTAGAATCTATGAGGGGGGTAGGTTATTAGAAGGAGGATTATTTCTTCCCAGATGGAGATTTTGGTAGGAGCTATTTAATAATATATGTTATTTAAATCTATTCTGATTAAGACAGCACTTAGCAATTTGGAGTGAAGTGAAATACTGAGAGTATGGGAATCTCCAGTGGAAACTCTCTCCGCAAGGTAAAATTGAACAGCAGGGTTTCCAGATCTTAGGAAGCCTTTAAATTAATCCCAAGTGTTTCATTTAGTTCCAAGCAGGCACTTAGATTTACAAGCTGGCTTATTGTAACCACCAGAATTTGAACACTTTTTTGCAGATACTATTTCATCCTTATATTTTTTCCTCATAATTTATGAAAAAATTTTTAACTTGACAGACACTGATTCAGTTTGTCTAAGCCAAAATGATCACATCTATCTGCCATTTTCTGATTTCCTCAGTTGCTTTACTGCTGCTTGACTGACATGAATGCAATGAATATGGAGCCTTTAGGATGTTTAGAGAGCCAGTTTGGTATAGGTGGAATGTTGGACTAAAAGTGAGCACCTCTGAGTCTTAATCTTCCCCCAGGATGATTTGAGTGATTTTGGATCAGTCACTCTCTTCCAGCTCATCCCATCAGACAGGGTTCTTGTGGGGAAAACAGGAAGGGGCATTTTATCTGCCACCTTAACTTGGACAAAATAAAGGTGGGAAATAAAATAAATGAATGTTTGTTCACTGCTTTGGACACAAGGGAGGAAAAGTTGCAACATATTAGATTTCACGCTTTTGGATTTTGTATTAAACACCTCAATTATATCTGTATATTTTATTTATCTATTTTTCAAATTTATATAGCTGCCCATATCACAGAACAAGAGACTCTGGGCAGCTGTTCAGGTTTAAAGCTGTAACTGCTAGATGGTGCTAACTTTATTGTTTTAATCTGACCACTCAGGAGGATATCAGTTCATGTGGCAAAATATAGATCCAACCACCAGATCACTTTCTGGAAATCTTGTGAGGGAGATCACTTTCTTCCTCCATGAAGGAGGGACATAAGCTGCAAATGACAGAATATGTGATGATGTCATTACGCAAATCCCATGACATACTGTATATATTTGTATCTGAAGTCAGGACACAAGTTTATAATCATGGCATTAAGATAATATCAGTGTGTGTTTTCTTCTGGTTCCACTACAGTTTCCATTTTAAAGCCTATTAAGTCTTCCCCTTAGTTCATGCAGATCACACTGAATTTTTCCCTTACCTGAACAAAAGTCATCTGAGTATCGATCATAGACTGCCTTGCAGTTTCGTTCATCACATTCACAAGTGTCACCATGAATATCTCCCCAGTCTCCGGTTGGGTCAACATCATGACATATGCATTCTCCACATACACAGGTTCCTATAATAGGAACAGTTGATATTTAACAAAATCAAAGAAAAAGCAATAATTATATATTTAAATGAAATATTTCAGGGTTGAACAATCTTTTCACAGCCAGATACCATGAAAATAAGAATTGTGTGGGCCTTAGGGGTGTATTGGTGATGCAGTCCTACAAGGAAGGGACAGATACCATTTTAAAAAATCTTCCTGCATATAATTTTTAGATAGAAGGCTTCTAAACCAAATTATTTGGGTTTTAATCCTTCTCTAAACATTCATTGAAAAATCAGAACTCCAGAAAAAACAACAATTAGCTACTAGATGTTAACTGTAGTCTGGGAACCCCAAAAACTGAGTCTACACAATCTTGAGAATTATATATAACTATTAACTTAACAGCTGCATTTGAAATGGCTATCTCAAGTAGAAATTTATCATTCTTGAAAACGTTGCCTAGAGAAAGTTAGTATTTGCATCAGATAAAGGAAATGCAAATGTTTCCTAGATCACAATAATTCAGTCTTGACGATCTGTGTGTGTGAAATGTGTGGGTCTGGGTAGATTTGCTTTCCTGAATTTGCATTTTCACTCATCCTTGATTTCACAAGTTCGCTGACTCCTTCTGAAAAGCACCAATTTCTGCTCGCTGGGAACTTTCACTAAAGATCTCTAGGATCTTTGCACATCCAAATGACATTCAGTACACACAATAGGTCAGGCTTGCTTAGCATTATCAAACACCCATACCCAGTCATCCCTCCCTTAGTGTGGTATGGCTTGGTAACTGCTGTAGGTAGCTTGTTTATGATTCACCATGCTGAGCAAATGTAATGTGCTCTGGCCTTCTGCTATGACCATCTCCATAAACAAAGTTTACAAAAAATATGGTGACATTCCCTGGTATGTTTCTTCTGGAAGTCCCTGGGATACAGTTTTCATACAGTGTGATAGACCATTAAACCAGCTGAGGACTACTGTATCCATGCTGTGCAGCTCAAAGAGAGGAGCAGTTGGACAAGTGTATTTGCTTATCTCTAAGCAGCATGGCTTGCTGTGTTGTGCAAACAGCCCTACAGAGTTTTGGGTGTGCATATTTGAGTCAGAGTCACTACTATTCCTCCTGTCTGCTCTTCAACAGCATGTCTTTCTATTCCTGCCCATTATCAAAGAAAAAATAGCTCCAAGTCTGTTTCACAAAATGTTGCCAGGTTGCAAGCTTCTGTTACAGTTTTCTGAAATAACCCAAATGTATAAGGAGTTTAACTTCTTTGGATCAATAAAGTTGAAGAATGAATAGAGGTTCTATTCTATGCTTCCTCCAGCCCTAGCCAATTCCATGTCATCAAAAATGACTGGGATTTCAGAGACATTTTATTTTTTGCATTGCTGCACTTTTTATCATCAAACATGCTACTTAGAATATACTCCTTTCTGTTCTAATCAATGGGAAGCATTCGAAGATTGCACTCAAAAATTGTGCTACTCAAACATTACAATATACAAGTATGAAAACCCTTTGTAGAAATCCAAGATCTGATAGTATTTAAGTGAATTAATACCAACTGCATGAAAACAAGGTTGTTTAAATCAACTAATAAGTGATTTAATCACATATGCACATTAGTAATTGTTACTGATTGCATGAAAAAAAGGGAAATTAAATATAAATTGTCAATGATGTTCATATTCATAGTTTTCTCCAGGAGTTTGAGGCAACAATTCTTCCTCTGGTGTTTCCCCATAACCACCTGTAAGGTTGGTTGAGCCAAGAGACAATGAATATCTCGAAGTCCCCCATTGAGCTTCCATGGCTGAGAGTAGACTAAAATGTAGGTTTCCCCATTCCCAATCCAATACCCTAATCACTATGCTACACTGGCTCTTGTGTGTGTGTATATCTGTGCGTGTTATGAATAACTTCAGAACAATGTCAAGAAACATCCTAACGATAAATTTTCAAATGACAAATTAATTTTCAATATATTGTCCCAGAGTTGGAATTAGGAGCATTTGAGATGATTGAGTCCAATCTCCTGCAAAATTCAAATTCAAGCATCCCTGACAAATGTCTATCCAGTCACTGCTTGAAGACATCTACTGAAGGGAAGACTACTATTTCCCTAACCATCACAGATTTTTCCTTACATTTGGGAAATATAAGGAATCTGCCTTACTAAGACCATGTTCCATATTACGCATTTGGATAATAGAAAATGTTCGAACTTCTCTGGGGTATCATTTCAAGTACTTCACAACTATTACCTCCCATGTGAGCCTTCTTGTGTCCCTTTCCTTCCATCTCTTCTTGTAGAACTTTGTTGCCAGTTCTCTGATTGTTCTTGTTGCCCTTTGAAACACCTGCTCTGTTCAGCTGGTGGGGAATGGTGGCTGAGGGGTTAAGACTCTGGGTTTGTCAGCTGGAAGATTGGCAGCTTGGTGGTTTGAGACCCAAGTGCTGCATAATGGGGTGAGCTGCCATTACTTATCCCAGCTCCTGCCAACCTAGCAGTTTGAAAGCATGTAAATAGATACCATCTTTGGTGGAAAAGTAATGTTTCGTGCGCTTTGGCATATAGTTATACCAACCACATCACCATGGAAGCATCTTCAGACACACTGGCTCCCTTGGCTGTGAATCAGAGATGAGCACTGCCTCCTAGAGTCAGCCATGACTGGCAGGGGAAACCTTTACCTGTTTGGCTGATGCTTACGTGTGGAGATGAGATTGCATTTATATGTAATTACCCATATAAACTCTTAATGTGGCAATAGCCTTATTATAAACCAATTTCCTGGTAAATTTCCCTTTATCAGTTTAAACTTCATTTATTGATTTACTTTAGAACTTAATACACTTTTTAAAAAGAAGGCTTTTCTTTGAAAAAATCTATATGTAATTATAAAAACCTGTAAATCAGAGTTTTAATTTTTTTTCTAATAAAGGAAAATGTGTGATAATGGATACTATTCAGGATTGATGTTCATGACATGGTGGATGCCACCCTGGCAGATTTTGGCATCACATAGAAAAAAAAATCCATTATGGATTTTATATTTATATCTAATAAATACTGCTCGTATAACTGAAATGTGAAAGCACTTACTAAAAAGTGAAAAATTCCTAGATGGAATCTGAATTAAAAATTGTATGTCTTTTTCTCAAGGATCACATCTTGTTCCTGTGAATTACAGTAATGGCAGTTTATATCTCTGTAGATTTAAGACTACTCAACAATAATGTGTTTCAGGACAAATTACTTTTGACAAAAATGTTTAAGAGAAGGTTTTACACAATTGCTTTCCTAGTTTGGTGCAAAAACTGTTTCCAAGGTACCTAGGAAAAACATACATAACAGACATGGCAACCTCCCAAAACTGAATTGTTCAACAAGCAGGAGATATCCTAATCAAACCACAAAATTACACTAGCAGAACACTTCCCATAATTTTGGTTCATGCATTTTTTTCATTCAGAATCCACCAAAACTTTATTTGCAATTGTGTCCAGATCACCAAGATTGCCTTTATGTTGGGATAGCTTGGTCTTGATTTTTCATGTAACCTTTCACCCAGCCCATGTCTACTTTCATCAAAGAATTCTGTACCACCCATATGGAAAAATGCACGATTTTTCAAACGCATGATGCCATCATGTGAACAAAATATAAGCTAATGCTGTCTAACATGTAAATATGGGAACAGCCAGAATATATGTTCAGATGATTAAGTATGGACATTGAAATCTTTAACCACTGCCATAATTATCTGAGAGTCAGTCCATACAATATCCTTTAAACATTTGATTATTTGGGTATTTTTTTCCCAATGGTATTCCTTTCTTCTGGCACACTTTCTGAAAGTACGTGGTTAACTATATTTTTTTAAAAAAATGATGCACACTAGTTTAAAAGAACTGTCTTCAATGAAATTATGACATTTCCATCAATCATAAGTTCCATAATAAATAGACAATTCCTCTACAAAACTGATGTTGCAATCTGGTCTAAACTTTCTGTTGGTATCACCTGTTATTCAATATAATCTGACAAGCAATTATTTGTGCATTGTTTCTAGAAATATGAATAGATAGAAAGATAGATAGAGATAGATAGATAGAGATATATTTCTAGAAACAATATATGTATAGTATTGTGCAAAAGTCTTAGACTATCACCCACTTTTAATGATCATCCATAATTATTTTTCAGTCTCTATATTAAGATTCAAACAAAAAATACAGGAAATTTATACACAAAATTTAAACACTATTTTCAAAATTAAATGGCTTCTTCAGGCAAAAGTCAGTATTAAATAGTCACTACTAAGTACTTGCCAGTTTAACCTATGGAAGCTGTTTTTTCTGCTTTTTCCTGTTTTTGAATTTTGCATACAAATTTCCTGTGTTTTCTGGTTGTATTCTAATAAACAGACTGAGACATAATTATATATGGTCATTATACCATTGCTTAAACAACAAATCTAATGGTTGCCTATACAAACTATTGCAGAGTATTGTGTGTGTGTGTACTGTGTATGTGTGTGTGTACATATACACTCAATATTTTAGCCAGGGCTTTCAAATTGCTGCATAATTAAGACAAGAAGGTTTTATAAATGCTCTCAAGATAATTGGATGCTCCTAATTTGGCAGAGTTTTGTCAATAGAATTCTAGTAAAGAGATGAATTTTGAGATTTGTACTTTTGCTTTAATCCAGTTGGTCTGGATTATATCCAGCGAAACAACTGTTGATATTTTAAATATTTGCTTAGTGAAAGCAAACATTTTTCACAGTTTATAAATATACAGTAAATCTATTTATGAATATTTCTCCTCCTATCAAACTAAATTCATATCAAAATGAATTTATAAATTAGTAGTTGAAATTAACATGTACATACAAAGCATTTAGATACAATTTTTATTTTAAGCAGATGATAATGAGGGCTAACTATCTCATAATGAACTGCTGCTTGTAATGTCTTTTGAGTTGGGTCTGTTATGAAATAAACAATCCTGGATACTGTTTCTCATTTTGGCAGTCAAACTTATTGCTATACCTATTCACAGCATTTAGAAGCCACATCCTCCCCAGTGGTGAACTATCAAAAATAAAAGGTAATGTCTCCATTGAGTCAACCAGTATGATGAAATTTCCTATAGGCCTTCAGTTCTCTTTAATAAAACTGAATAAATAAGTTTTAAAAAACTGGGATGGATCTAGACTAGAATGTGTTGAGAGCAGACATTAAAATTAATAAGACAGGCTAGTCATGACTAACATAAAACCTATTGATTTCAAGAAGCATGTTTTATACTGTATATCGCTAAGTTTGCATCAATATACATGTAAAGCAGCATCAAATTTCCAATTTGACAGCAAGGGTGTGTGTGTCTGCTCTCACACACTGACATTGCAAACTCATCAAACAATCAGTGTTTCCCTAAGTAGAAAGGACATAATTTGACACTGTATTCAGCAGAGAAGGATCTTATGAATCTCAGTAAAGTGCATTGTACAGATCTAATTTTATGCAGAAAATAAAAATCATGTTTCATGTAATACAGAGGAAAGCAAAGATGTGCCTGATCCAAATGTCATGTCACACCCTAGGAACAATGTTGCACCCAGGACAATTGATCTTCACTGAAAATACAGTATCATCTAGGAAAGGTGAAGTCTCCTACATTCTCATTTCTTTGCTTAGTACCTTTTGAATTTTGCCAAGATTGTTGTTGGGCTCTTCTGCTCCATCATTGAAAAAGGACCTATCAGAATGTATTTCATATTTACTTTGACATCTTGCTTTTGCTGTTTTGTGAAAGCATAAGAAAGAGCATGGAAACAGAAGGGGCCTGCTATGAAATAGCATCATGAATTGCTGTTCCAAATGCACCAATTTCACAATGCCTGACAGGTCTTGGCTGACTCCACTTTGTAATGTTTCAGCAACCTCCCTTACAGAATCTGGTATCCTTCCCATTCTATTAAAGTCTTATGCATGAACATTATAATGGAAAATAAGTATGTGTACATATAAATTAAGGTGAGGAACTTAGGGTACTTTAGAAGTTGTTCAGCTATATCTCCCAGCATTTCTCCATGGCAGCTTACCTCCTGCCACAGATGATTGTTCATCGTATTTCACTATGTGAATACACTAGATAGTAATTAAAATAGAATCGGCTCACAGTTATCAATTTCTACCATTCTTTTTCTAACAACAAATCAGTTGAGTTTCCTTTAGGTCCTATGATTTTGGAAGAGTGCCAAAGGTGAAGAAAGTGAACTTAGATGATAACCAAGGTGAATGACAAACCTCTGTTGTTGCAGATTTTGCCATTTGGGGAGGTACACCTCTTCTTGATCTCCCAGGGTGCGATATTACATTGGAGTTCACATTTATCACCATGCCAACCAGCTTTGCAGTAACAGTTTCCACAGTAACACGTGCCATGGCCTTAACCCAAAACAAAATGTTGACAGTGAAAAATTTCCTTTCAGAAACATACACTATTCAAATCCTTTTTTGAAAAATCAAAATTTTAAGCCTAGATGTTTGATCAATAACTATTATGGAAATTTCCTGAACAGAAATTTCTCTCAAAACCACCATAATCTCTTCAAAGACCCACCAAAAGAAGAGCTGCTCATACATAGAATCATGTTGCTATTTTCTGACCTTCTGGAGAACCTATTTGATTCATATGAATCTATGAATGTGTCACATCTTATTCTGAAAGTGCAGAAAGTGTCAGCCTGTATCCAATTAGCCTTTTCAGTTCATGAGTTTAACTGGCAGGATAGGCGTATTACAGATGTTTACAGAAGTCATCAACTGTCACTAAATAAACAAATATCAAGATATTGCCATGTTTTAATTTATCTTTTCTTTTTCTGTTTGACATTAAGACAAACACAAGTCTTTCTTTACAACAGGGTAATGTTGATTCCATTCAGGTCTAACCCAATATATTTAATAAATACATAGCACACAGCCTTCTTTTATTTTACTTTACAGTAAGAACTGCTGCTCTGTTCAGATTAGAACAATTATGGCCCTTGTAGAACAAAGTTACAACTTTGCATGTTTTGAAACACTTAAGCTTCTCTTTATAGAGTCTTCAATGTTTCCTTCTTGACTACTGCCTATCCTCTCTCAATTTTCTCCCCAAGTCTTTCCATATTGGGAATTATTTTAGCTTAGACTTGACATTGTGTTTTAGATAACAATCTTTTAAACATGTCTAGCCTTTCATATGAATTTTTAAATTTTCAGTGTATCTTAATGATAAAATATTTATGAATTTCAATTATATTTTAGTTCTGAGGGCCAGCTGGTCTAGTAGTTAAGGCACCAGACCATAAACCAGTAGATCATAACTTCTAGTCCCACATTAGGCATGAAAGCCAGCTGGCTGACTTTGGGCTGGTCACTTTCTCTCAGCTCCAATGTCAGACTTCGGCAACAAGCTGGTCAGTCATTTCCTGTCACTAGCAATTGATCAACACTCGGTTGATTTGAAAAAAGTGTACCCTGCACTTTCAGGAAAACAGTATGTGTATATATTCACACAGTATTCAGCATCTGAGGGTAGAACCATTCCTACCTTGATGGAATCATAGGGAGAGATATGCCAGAGTAATGATAAACAGGAAAAGGCTGCAATCCTGTATGTAAAATCTTTTTTGAATCATATTGATATGGTTTATTTAGTAACATTTGGTAACTTGATGGACTACAATAACATAAGTCACTGCTTTTTCCAAGAATTTTTGAGGACTTCTCAGTCTAAACCTTAATGCTGTTATTTTTGGTAGTCTCCTATCCAAATACAGTACTCATCAAGTCCAGTCCTGCTTTGGTTTTTGAGATCAGCACCAACACCCACCATTTATTCACTGGTCCAAAGAAAGTCATTTTTGTATTCATATATATAATTACCCTGCACACGGCTCTGTGTCCACAAATATAACAGATTTAATTACTTATTTCCACTTTAACACCTGGAAATGAAAAAGTTTAAAACAAATTTACATTTTTCACCATATCAATATAAACATAACAATTGCTGTCATTTATCACTCTGTTCTGCCAAAACACAACTCTCGTTGGAGCATTTTTGCAACAAATGACATATTAGGTAGTTTTCTGATGGCATACAGGGACAGAAAGAATAATGGCAAAAAAGGAGTAGGTAAAACACTTTGCTGCAATGTTATTAGTATTATTTCAATGATCCAGATAAAAAATCTGTAATCAAAAATAAAGATAAAAGCATAAACATATTACAATGAAAATAATATAATCAGGAGATTGGTGTCTTTAACCAACAGTCATCCCAAATTTTGTCACAATACTGGTCCTGCTAGTGTTAGAATCAAAAAGGAGATGTTGAATACAATCAGATTCAGATACTTTATTGGCCAAACATGGTTAGATACTCAAGGAATTTGACTTGGTATAGTGGTTTTCAGTCAAATTCCTTTCATGTTTAACCATGCTTGGTCAATAAAGTATCTAATCTGAATCTGGTTGTATCCAGCATCTCCTTTCTGATTATAACGCTAGCAGGAGCAGTCTATTTATCAAATCAGAGTCTGTTTATCCTGGATATTGATGAAGAAAAGGTGAAATAAGTCCATGCTGAATGTCCCTGTAGAAACCGCAATACAACCGTTTATGAGCAATGATTTCCATATCTGCTGAAACCAAAAGACAAGTTTGTTCAGATAAAAGGATTTTAGACTGTCTGCCCAGCAAAAGCACTGAAGGTAACACATTATGCCATGCCTGAAAGAAATCACCCTGACAAGTCAGGTACTACTCTTTGGTGGGATTCCCGTTGATCTCCAATTGGTAATCCATATCATCTGTTCTTGGAGAGAGTTCATGTCTGACCTTTTCATAGCTCAGAGTAAGAAGGAGCCCAGCTGTAGAGGAATGTAAAAATGACCTTGGAAGGGAAAATCTGTGAAGGGATGTGAAATAGCTACTCAGTTTTGGAAAAATGGAAAGCATGAGAAAGAAACTCAAAACAGCCCAATCTTTATTCTATTTGGTATAAAACAGGGCAGAAAAAAACTGTGACAAGCTTTCAAAATCCTGTTATTATTCATTATGGCAATAAGTAACACTCGTGGAATCCTTGCAGTATCTGTTTCCTTACCTGGCTGGCACCATTTGAAAGACCATAGTATGCTAATGTATTCTATAGCATTGCTCCAACTTGAAGAATGGAGTACTTCTTCTACTTCCTTGGCCAGTACAAAAAGTAATATAGCATTGAGGAAGATATGACTCTTTAGCCTGTAACTGATTATCAATCTTCAGGTTATAATCTCTCATTTAGGCAACTCTACATCAAGTCTGATGATTCTAGGTGCACATCTTGGAATGTAAGATTGGCTCTCAGAAATAGTATTCTTTATGATATAGATTCCCATCCATGCTCCTTATGGGATCTTAATCTTGATTAATGTTTTGGTTATAAAAAGTTTAAGAGCAGCAGGAACTATCAGTCTGTTCTTGGTGAAAAAGAAGTACTTAATGGTTGTAGAAGATCATCTTGCAATCTGAAGACTGTCCATCTGCTTTCCTTGTTCCTTTGGTGTTAAAAACTATTCTTAGGCATTTGAAGGGGTGAACCTGCTTGATAGCATTGCCCTCTATAATCCAGGTTTCTGTTCAGCATTTTTTCTAGTTATAATTTTGGATTTATGATAATTGACATGAGCCTATTTTGCTTATTATAGAGGATGATAGATTAGCTTTCCTGGTACCAGTCAGAGTCTGGGTACAATGGCAGCAGCATTTGATACAAAATTGAGACAATACAAAACAATTGGTCTCCTGGGAACATGGAAATCAGGGTTATGAATTAATGCCACTAACTTAATATGTAATAAATTGAATAAAGAGCCTTGATGGACCCCTCTCTGTATGGTGTGTTGTGCAAGAGAAGCCTTAATTTGAGTACAGATTTTGGAGCAAAAAAAAAAGAGCCACTTATCAATTGAGGTGATGCAAAGTTTTTTTCACAAAATGCTTCTAGCAACATAATCAAAGGCAATCCTGAAATCCAGATATAATATACATAAAAGAAACTTCTGTTTTTCTGTTTCTGGGTATGATGAAGGAGAACAATATATGATCAAAGATTGTCTGGGTCTTTCTAAAACTTGTCATCTCCAATTATTTTCTCTTTAATCCTGAAAATTTAGTATTTAAATCACTAGTTTATAATTTACTGATCATACTAAGTAAGCTATTTGGTCTATAGACAAGGATATCTTATTTACTGTCTTTCTTGAATATGGATATAATAATTGCCACCACCCAATCCTTTGCCAGGAGGCAGTCTGATTTGATAGATGTAAAAAAGGAAATTAATTTAGTGCCCACAGCTGGGCTTCAGTTTTATTGCTTCTGGTGGGTCTTGGTCAATGCCTGGAGCTTTGTCCATCTTTAGAAATCTTACTAGTATTACTATTTCTAACACCAAAATAGGGAACCATTTTTTGAGTTTTGCTAGCCCTGTTAGGGAGCTATATATAGGGCTCCATATATCCATATTGGCATGCATGGTGGCCCGAACAGTTAAGACATTAGACTTGTTGGCCAGAAGGTCGGTGGCTTAAGAAAGTTTAAGACCCAAGAACCACCATGTAATGTGGTGAGCTCCTATTGTCTGCCTAGCTCCTGCCAACCTAGCAATTCAAAAGCATGTAAAAATGCAAGTAGATAAATAGATATACCTTTGGTGGGAAAGTAACAGTGGTTGTGCCCCTCAGCACATGCCAGCC